>RQIL01042968.1:0-15299 GCA_003951145.1 Jimgerdemannia lactiflua | reverse complement strand
CAGCATGGCAAGCGCCAAAGTTCGACGCCATTAATGCAGACAATGATTATGTCATGATATGTTGTATCAATCCATATCTCGTCGATGTCATCCTTGAGGCTAAGTTCGATTTAAGGAAGATTATATTTTGGTGTAAGGATGTTCCATCATTAATATAGAGGCAGTCTGTAACCTGAAAAAGTCGGATCTATCTCGATGCTTTTGCTAGTATGTTTCTTAAGTAAAACCTCGTATTGCAACCTGTCGAGCCTGAAAAATGATCTTCTGCTAGCACGTTCCTTGCTTGAATGCGCATAAAATCCAATAGGTCAAAACCGAGGTCTTTATTATCATTGGCTTGTTTCTGCCTCGCTAAGTATGGAATAGGTAAGGGTTGTTGCTACATAAGAGGTATTGAGGAAGATTTTACGCAGAGAACTGTTACACTTGCAGTGATTTTACGGTTGGCTTTCATCGGCTGCAGAAGCATCATTGTGAGGGTCAAATAAAACGAAAACATTAGTGTCCTTTTCTTTGGGAATCTTCAGTGCCAATACAATGCAATGACAATACTCACCCAAAACCATTTGTTTCTCGAGTTTTTTCTCAATCAAACGCAAAATTTTCATGTTATCCTCATCTCCGGACATGCCGACCAGGATGGAAATATTGTAGGCCAGCGCAGCCATCTGCCCAAGGTCTTCCCATGATTTTTCTTTCAGATTATCGAAATAATCTAAAATATGGCGCACTGGCGCAATAGTGACTATAAGAAGAGATAAATGTGAATATATAGTAATAATATATTGTGGTGGGCGTTTTGTATAACTATAAGCTTCAAGCACGGCTCAATGTGCCACTTGATGAAGCACGCGGTATGTATGTTGGAATAAAAGGGATATCCGAGTGGATAGTCACGTGATCGGATCGTTCGAAATGTACATTGATGGGTCGGGTGACGGATGCTCGGTTCGATGGCTCGGTTGGCTGATAACGATGGCTCGGTTGTTTGTGGTATAATAGATGGACTTTCCTAGCGGCGATTACTTGGGTACATAGGCTCGAATATGCGGGTCGATTGTGCGTGACGGTTGACGATTCTCTTCGTGGCGCAGTACGGGTAAAGAAAACGGAGGTCGACGGCTCGCTCGTCCGTCTTGACTTGTTAACTTGAGGACGTCGGAATGGAATGGCGACGGGTGAATGTCGACTGTGCTGGCTCTCTTGACGGTCTTGTATCCTATACGGTGGGTATCCTTGGGTTCCTTGGGTCTTGTTCTTGAATCTCGGGAATGGGCGGGTCTCGCAACTTTGAATGCGCAGTCCGAATGGCGGTCCGAATGCGGGATCTCGGTGACGGTTTCCTGGCGGCGGTCTGGAATTAAGCGGGGCGGTCGGTTTCCTTAACTCGGCGGCGGCTTTACTTGAACTGAACGAGGCAGTTTTACTTGAATACTCGTAGCGGTCAATTTCCTTAAACTTGGCGGCGGCGGTCGGTGCAGTCTTTCGGTACGTGGCAAGAGTAATTCTTTAACTCAAACTTCCGAGCGATCGTTGCTCCAGGTCGTTATCTTGTTCTCTGAATTAGCTAGTCTCTTGGAGGCAGGTGTTTCTTTTCAAACTCGAACTGACTGAGGTTTATTCACTCTAAGAATACGGGTTATTTATACAAGTTTGCTAGCTAAGGGGGGGGGCAGCTAAGGTATACTACGTTGTGGTGAACATTGCTATGTTATTGGCTTGCCGGTGGCGAAGGGGGTTTGCTGGATAAGGATACGGATGTCACGCTGAATGCAGATGCGCTATTGGCTTGCCGGTGGCAAAGGTTGATTACACTGAAGTACGGATGTGCCATTGGTTTGCCGGCGGCGAGGGCTTCGGTGGTTAAACTATTGGCTTGCCGGCGGTGAGGACTTCGGCGATTTATGTCATTGGTTTGCCGGCGGCGAGGAGGGTCGTACTAGGAGTTATGTCATGAGGGTTAGGGTCTTGTGCCGCTGACAAGAAATGTTTGGGGGCGGCTATCTGTTATGGGGAGTTATTTGTAAGTGCAGATCTGTACTTTAAAGAGTATAGTGCCCTTCGTCAGTGGCAAACAAATCATCTTGCTGGATTGTGACTTCGTCATTCCACTCTTCGAAAGGGGGAAGTGCTGGCCAAGAGGTGAGGGGATAGAATAGTGGCCAATCGTCTTCAACAACATTCTCCAATCCTTGAACAGCTTGGATGCGGACAGAGGATTGGTAAACTCTTTGCTGCTCTTCTTCTTCCTTGGAGGACTCATCAGTTTCTGTGTCAGATGGGGCTGCTTCGAGAGTGGGGTCTTGGGGTTCTTCAACTTCCTCCTCTTCAAAGGTGGGGACTTCTTGAGCCTCTTCTTGATTCGGCTCCCAAATGATGTGGTGCGAATTGAGGTTAACAGAGTAGTGGGTAGCGGGTGTTGCTCCAGCAGGTACTTCCATAGTAATGGGCAGTCCTTCGAATATCTCCATGAGGCTCATGAGGTGGCCTTGGTGGTTATCTCAGAGGGGGGTAGTATGGAAACCTGGTAAAGTGGGTTTGGTCTGTTGGCTTTCCACTGCGACACGGTTGCTTCCAATGTAATCAGCTACTTCGGATTCCACCCAGTTGACTTCTTTGGTGGTGAGGCGGACAATATTCCTAGCAGTTACTCCTTGTAAGTGCACGATGGCCCAGGGAGCATGGCGGAAGATTTGGTGGATGCGGAGGGCTCTCTTGATAAGCTGGCCAGTAGTTAACAATTCGGTGGCAAGGTCTTCTTGGTCCTTTTCTTGGGTCTCATTGCGGAGGCGGTGGCCAATCTCATAGTCATGCCAGAGAGTCATCCGGTCAGTTGTATCCTTAAGCTGCTGAGTCATGATGTACCAGTAGTTGATAAAGTGTCCAAGGTCTTCGGTATAGAAGTTCAGATGGTCCGTGGTATCCGGGTGCCAGATAGTCTGCTTGATGGTATTGAAGACAATGGTCTTGAGACTTGGCAAAGGGGTAGAGCGGCAAGAGGTCTGGTTGGAATGGCGGGTAGGAGGCATTGTGTGTAGAGTACTTGTTCTTTGGTGGCGGTTCTTGAGGCTGAGGCTGGGTCCTTTAAATAACATGGTCTTTATTTTAGTTCAGATCGTCTTGTCTCCTTTGGTGCGATCACTTGACGGTTTTGGCTGGCTATGGGTTGTCACACCATAATGTCGTCTGATCTTAGTAGTCACAGAGTACTCCAAATTTGGACATGGTCAATTGTAGACGTCACATCTGCCCCTTGCAAAATTAGAGCTGTCCTCGGTGATGAGGGTTACACAGAGTTGGGGGGTCTTAGCTGCAGAGACAGACAGAATGTCGGCGCATTTGTGAGGACTGGCCATCCTTGTCTAAGGCGAGGGCTCCCATAGTTGCGGCTGGGGGTTCGAACCTCTCAGAAATGGTTTTCCTGTAATCCGAGGCAATTTCTAGTAGCAACATCTGTTACGCTGATGGGCTTGAGAAGTGAACCGATGCAATCGGCTTCTTGGGTTCAACTGAAGCGTCCATCATTCTTCATCGGAGGTGACACAGATGAAGCGAGGGGGGTTGCTCAAATGCGTTTTGCTTCCCTTGGATAGTAGAGTCTTATGCGGTTGCGGTGTATCCTGGTCTTAAGTAAGACTCCATTTATGGTCTTGAGTTGGTAGGTGTGATTCATGAAGACTTGGTGAATGAGATATGGTCCTTCCCATTTTGGTTCGAGTTTGGCACTCCAGTTTCCTTCTATGATGGTATAGTATACCAGAACTTGCTGTCCGATAAGCAGGGGGTCCAAATCGGCTTTGCGGTCATAGTACTTCTTTTGTCGTTCTTGTGCTTTGGTGATAAATCCTCGTGCTTGTTGGCGTACTTCATGTAACCGGGTGATCTCTTCTGTGACTCGTCTTGTTAAATCTGGTTGGACTGGTTTGGCAGGATCTTGTGCTTCTCGGCCATACACTAGATAGAAAGGGGTCTGTCGAGTAGCAGCTGCCTTGGAGGTGCAGATGCTGAATAAAATGGCTGGCAGATAGATGTCCCAGTTCAGTTGATCTCTGGTCCTGCTGAGACCTTGTTTGATGGTCTGGTTCATTCGTTCTGTGAGTCCATTCGCCTGGGGGTGGTAAGCTGTTGTTGGTCGTAGCTTGATCTTGAAGCTATTTGCAAAGGTCTTCATGGCTTTGTTGACAAACTCGCAGCCTTGGTCTGTGATAATTTCTTTGGGGACACTATGGCGGCTGAAGACTTCATCATACAGGATTCCGATGATTGTCTGGGCATCGGTGGTTTCGATGGCAAAGGCTTCTGGCCATTTTGTCAGGTAGTCTTCAATGGTGAGAATGTAACGTCTTCCTCGGCTGGTTACTGGCAGGGGTCTGATGATGTCTATTCCCAGTCTTTGAAAGGCTCCGGCTGGTGCTATAATTAGTATTAATGGTGCTCGATCGGTGGGTTTCTGTCGGTATCTCTGGCAGGTATCGCATTGTTGGATATATGCTGAAATTTGTTTCCTCATCTTGGGCCACCAGTATCGCTTCTTGATTCTTGCAATAGTAGCGCCAATTCCTCGATGTGCATTCTGGTCATGATTTGTTGTCAAGATCTTTGGTACTTCGTCTTCTCTTGGAACTCGGGTGTATCGATCTCCTTCTACTCTCCAAAGTTTGCCGTCGCCTTCTTGAAATTTCTTGAGGTTCCTTTGGACGAACAGCTTGTGGGCAGGCTGTATTCCTTTCTTGAAGCTCCTATGGTGCAGGCTCCAGATGAGGGTGAGGCGTAGATCTTGGTTCATTTGGGTGAGCGGGAAGCAGCCTTCTCTCGTGGGGGCTCCTTCCCTTCTTGTTGAGTTCGGGGGATTCTTGACAGGGTATCAACATTGGAATTCTTGGTACCTTTCTTGTAGACGGTGGTGAACTGGTATTCTTGTAAGGACATGATCCATCTTGCAAAGATTCCTGAGGGCTCTGGTTTCTTGAACAACCATTGTAGGGCTTGATGGTCTGTAATGAGGGCGAATCTCTTTTCTAAGAGATAGTGGCGGAAATGGTCTACTGCCCATACCACTGCTAGGCATTCCAACTTGGTGGCTCCGTAGTTTGCCTGTGATTCGTTTGTGGCTTTGCTAGCATATTCGATAACGTAGTTTGCCTGTGATTCGTTTGTGGCTTTGCTAGCATATTCGATAACATACTCTCTTTTGTGGTCATCTTGCTGTAACAGGATTGATCCAAGTCCTAGGGCTGAGGTGTCAGTTGCCAAGATGAAGGGTTTGTTGAAATCTGGTCGCACCAGAACGGGGGCTTCGGTGAGGGCCTTCTTGAGTAGATCAAAAGACTTTTGCTGGTCTTCCTTCCAGTAGAATGGCTGGTCCTTTTTGGAGATATCTCTGAGAGGTGCTGCCTTGTCTAAGAACCTTGGGATAAATCGCCGATAGTAGGATACTAACATGAGGAAGGATAGGGTCTCCTTGGGTGAGGTGGGGGTCGGGTAGTTCTTGACTTTCTCCACCTTGTGGGGGTCAGCGTGTATGCCTTGAGCTGAGATGACATATCCCAGATATTTGACTTGGTGTTTTCCAAAGAAGCACTTCTTGGCGTTGAGTCTGAGTCCTGAGCTTTAGATGGTATTGAATACTTCACGGAGGTCTTGCAAATGCTGCTCGAATGTCTCAGAGTAGATGATTACATCATCTATGTAGACTAGCACATTTCTCCCAATGAGGTCCCAGTAGACATGGTTCATCATTCGTTGGAATGAGGCTGGGGCATTGCAGAGTCCAAATGACATTCGAAGGTATTCATACTGTCCTCATCTGGTGATGGAGGCCATCTTGCAGATATCTTCCTGAGCAATGGGGATCACTTGGAATCCTTGGAACTGATCGGTGGTGGTCATGTACTTGGCTTTTCCGAGAGCATTGAGGAGGTCATCAATTCTTGGCAGTGGGTAGGCATCTTCTGTGGTGACTTTGTTGAGTTTTCTGAAGTCCACGACTAGTCTCCATCCTCCCTTCTTTGGCACGATAATTGCTGGTGAAGCCCAGGGGCTTGATGAGGGTCTGATAACTCCGTTTAGTAGCATTTCATCTATGTGTTGTTGTTCGAATTCGATCAAGTGGTGTGGTGTTCGGTAGGGGCGTTGTCGGATTGGTTTCGCATCTCCAGTATGTATAGGGTGCTCTCCATATTGGTACGGTGGGAAGTTATTGTATGTGGTGGTAAATATATCCTTGTACTCTTCTATCAACTCCTGTATCTGCTGTTGTTGTTCCTTGGTTAGAGTTGCCTCAATGTCGACGGCTTTGATTGCTGAGCTTGCTGAGTCTTCCTCCCTGGTACCGTCAGTCTCACTGAAGAGGGCTTGCCATTTCCCAAAAACTCATAGACTTCTTCCTCATAGGTATCTATCAGTGGTTCGAAAAATCCCAGTATTGTTCCTTTGGGGATGGTGATCACCTCGAAGCCCATGTTTCTGATAGGGATGTAGATTGGCGACATCTGGTCATGAATTCATTCCTCAGCCAGGAGCAGGTGATACTTCTCTCGAAGCTCTATCGATGGTTTGAAAATCAGATTGTCGGCTTCTACTGGGAGATGCACGTCAAGGCCTCGTTGCTGATATGGCTGCAGGATGATTTCCTCTCTTGCTCGGATGGGGCAGCAGATGTGGGGCCTCATTTGCCTGAACTGGGCAACTCTTGCTACATGGACCTTGACGGGTAGTACCTGTGGGTCCCTGTTGGTGCTTCCGAATCCTCCTTGTCCTCTCTCAGTACTGTCCAGCTGCTTTACCTCTTGAATGGTGGGTTGTGAAGTCTTGATAAAAAGAATCTGACAGATGGCCTTCAGGGGGTTGAAACATCGGTGATTCCTTCCGTGATTGCGAATGATGACTTTTAGAGATCCTCGGTAATCTTGGTCAATAACCCCTCCTTCGACGGTGATTCCTTTGGCTGCCAAAGATGATCTTGATGCTAGTTGTCCATAGAGTCCCAGCGGAATAGCGAGTGCAATTTGAAGATCAAAGGTCTTAGTGCTTCTAGGTTGGATTGTTGTTTGATATGGGAGGCAGAGATCATATCCGACTGATCCTTCAGTTTGTGCAAGGGGAGGCTGTGCCCATGGCGAGAGTAGCTTGACTTGAACAACTGGATGGGTCTTGAGGAAAGGTTCTCCAGCGGCTGCGATTGCAGGTAAGAACTCCACCCTTTCGATGGTGAGAGTCTCCACAGGTTGGCGGGAGAGAACCTTTTGCTGTTCTTGGTAAGTCTTCTTGAAAGTCTTCGGGGGTGGAGGCTGAACTCGGCTGTGGACTGGTGCTCGTTTCATTTTGTCTTTATCGATGATTGTTGGCATCGGAATCCTTTTGAGGTTGAGGACTTGGCAGGCATTGCAGTTGTCCCTTGGTAAATAGAAGCATTTGAAATGCTCGCACATGCCTAGGCGGAAGGCTTGTGAAATTCGGTTTTCTATCAGTGGGGGTGGTGGTTGCGTGGATGGTCCTGCAAAATCGAGTACTGCTCTTTCGTTATTGGCTCTGTCGATGCTTTCAGCTAGACCTTCGATGTCAATAACTCCAATAAAGGGTTCTTCAGGCTCGCTATCTTGATCTCTAGGGGCATCAAAGTCACTTCCCAACTCTTGCAGGAAATTTGCTTCACTTTCGTCTTCATCTGTGGTTATGGATGTTTCGCCATGTCCTTGCCATTCTGTCTCGGAGGCTTGACTTGCTTTTCTTGATGATGCTCTTGACTCAATGGGTACCTTGTGCTTTTGTCCATGAATGGTGAAGACTAGGAGTTGTTTTCTGATGTCCACATTGGCTCCGACTCGGTGCATCCAATCTATTCCCAAGATCAGGTCGTAGGAGGTCGTGGGAGTTAAAACGGCTTGAGGTACATTGAGGCAGGCTTTCCCAACTTGAATGGGGATGTCTCGTATGAGTCCAAGGGGGGTAGATGCTGATCCATTGGCCATGATGACTCTTGCTTTGGTTCCTTCATCAATTCCCCAACCGATTCTCTCCAACATTCTTTGGGTGATGATGCAGACTGCTGCTCCAGTATCAATGAGAATTTGGGCATTTTCTCCATGCACTTTTCCACTCGCCAGTCTGGTGGATTGATGATCATGTCGTCGGCTTTCATGCACCGCATGAATAGTGCTGGGTTCTTGCATATGTGGTCCTTGGACAGGAAGTCTCTTAGTATCTTCCTTGGCTTCCTTCAGGAATTTTCGCCTAACTTCTGGGGCATTCTTGAGGACTTGCTCGACAGTGAGACCTGCATTCTGTTGACGGATCTGGTCCCAAAGTGAGGCTGCTGCATGAGGTTTGCTGCTCCTTCGATGTTTGATTCCTTGAGGGTGAGGTCTCTCATTCCTGATGGGCATCTCATCTGCTGAGGACTCCACACTCATACACTCATCTTCTTCGAGGTCAGGCAGGGAAGTAGTCCTGGATGCTCTTGATGGTCCAGCTTCAGGCTCAGGGGTGTCTCTTCTGACTCACTTGTCATTTTCTGGTGGAGTGTCCAAGGAGGAATGGGCATGTCTTGGATGCTTGCCTGTAGATACTGTTACTGGTAGTGGTGGGGGTGGGATCCTTGGTGGTCTTCCTCGTCCTCTGGTCTGTGCGGGGGCAGCATCCCAAGTTATCTTGGATGGGAAGGCTTCATAGTATGGATAGGCATCGTCTTGTCTATAAAGCCAGGCTGCTTCTTCTTCCATTTCTCGTGTCTCTCCATCCATCTGGATGAGGTTGACATTTCTATCATTGGACTGAGTAGCTTGCTTTCTTGGGCAGTACCTCTGGATGTGGCCTTGATTTCTGCAGTAGAAACAAGTGGGGGTGTGGGGGCTGGTTGTAGCTGAGCCTACAGTTGCAGCTGGTAGTATCTGAGAAGAGCTCCTGTTGTCTTGTTGTCGATAGTCTGGCCTATTGTCATGGCGGTAATCTTGTTGTCTTCCTCCTTGGTTCTTCAAATGTGCCACTGCGATGGCCAGGTCCTTCATTTGTTTTGTGAGGATGGTCATTGGGTCTTCTTGTACTCTTGGTGGCTGCTGTTGCGGTTGACTGAATTGGACCTGGGTCGAGGGTGGGGATCTGTTCTCGAGATTGGCTAGCCAGGCCCTGAGGAAAGCATTCTCTTGCTCTGCTGTGTTAGATCCTTGAGATCTCGGAGGTTCAGCTCTGGCTGGCTTGCGGTGGTCCTGCTGGACTGGTCTGTAGTCTGCTTCCCAACATCCTTGCGCTCCGGCAACTTGCTGCTCAATACTCCGATAACCCATCCTAATGACTTGCCTTCTGAGTTCTGGATATAGGCCATTGAGGAAGGTAGTGGATGCCAATGCCAGTTGAACTGCAGGCTGGAGGTTTGTCTTGATCATTTGCGCTTGAATCCGATGGTAGAAACTCTTTGGGGTTTCGTTGACAGCTTGAGTCATGTAGGTCAGAGCTTCTTGTGCTTCTTGTTGGCGCTCAAGACCATTGAACTGCACACGGAGCCAGTTCTTGTGGATGGTGCACCTTTGGGGGTATTCTGCATTTCCAAGGTGGTCGATGCATTCTTGTCTATAGATATCTCCTCCAATAACCTTGGCTTGGTTGTATTTCTGCAAGGCTGGGCCTCTCAAAAGTGACTCGATAATTCTGAGTTGTCTTTGGGCATCCCATTGCTTGGCGGCTGCTTGTACTTCGATTTCTCCAATGAACTCCTCGATATCTTCATCATCTGTACTATAGAACTTCTGAAGGTAACTCATGTCTGGTTCGTCTTCGCTGTCCTCGTAGTCTGAGTCTGGTTCAGGAGTAGTGTTCCTTGGTGGTCCTTGCGGAGGGGGGGTTGGTGAAGGTGTTCGATGTATAGGGAGTGCTGGTAGAGGGCGGTGTCTTGGTGGTGTAGGAGAACTGGGTCTGCTGAATAAGGCCGGGGTATAGGTCCTTGAAGGTGGTGATCTCCTGAGTGACTGGTAGCGGCTATCAAATGCTGAGGCTCTGAGAGAAGCATCGTTCCTTGTCTTTTGTAAATAGTAGTGGGGAGTAAGGGACCAGGGTACTGAAGCTCGGATAACTGGTGGTGCAAGTGGACTGATGTAACTGATGATGGATTCGTCTGCCCCTTGCAGCTGTGAAGTAGGGGAGTCTGGTTCGCCTTGCTGGAGGTCTGGATTGCTATCGGTATGATGGTATAGGTTGAACTCATCTTGTAGATTGTATGGATGATAGTCCTCTTCTCCTTCAGATGTTTCGAAGTAAACTTGGTCTAAAGGGGTGGCTTGATTGACAACTATAGTGATGTAGTTGCTCTGGTCAGAGTTCTTCCTATAAATTCGGGTCTGATACTCCTCAGGGGGGTCGTCTTCTAGGTCTTGAAGCTGAAGGGGTTCCGGTTGTCCTCTGAGTTGTCTTCTCTCCCTGGAGGTCAAGCCGTAGTCTGGGTCACTTCTGTCCTTGGATTCGGTCTTCTGGCTACTGTTCTTGAAGAGGGATCTGGCTGCTGTTCTGACAATGGTGTGGGCCTTCCTTTTCACTGAAGAGGGCTGTCTCTGAACTTGTTGCTGGCTGCTAGGTTCTCCTGGAGTCTCCAATGTAGATGGCTACTGGGTTCTTGAGCCAAAAGGTCAAGTCTTTAAAAAACTATTCCCAGTTGAGCCCCCAAAATGTGGTGTGCATTTTGTATAACTATAAGCTTCAAGCACAGCTCAATGTGCCACTTGATGAAGCGCGCGGTATATATGTTGGAATAAAAGGGATTTCCAAGTAGATAGTCACGTGATCGGATCGTTCGAAATGTACGTTGATGGGTCGGATGACGGATGCTCGGTTCGATGGCTCGGTTGGCTGATAACGATGGCTCGGTTGTTTAGTGGTATAATAGATGGACTTTCCTAGTGGCGATTACTTGGGTACGTAGGCTCGAATATGCGGGTCGATTGTGCGTGACGGTTGATGATTCTCTTCGTGCCGCAGTACGGGTAAAGAAAACGGAGGTCGACAGCTCGCTCGTCCGTCTTGACTTGTTAACTTGAGAACGTCGGAATGGAATGGCGATGGGTGAATGTCGACTGTGCTGGCTCTCTTGATGGTCTTGTATCCTATACGGTGGGTATCCTTGGGTTCCTTGGGTCTTGTTCTTGAATCTCGGGAATGGGCGGGTCTCACAACTTTGAATGCGCGGTCCGAATGGCGGTCCGAATGCGGGATCTCGGTGACGGTTTCCTGGCGGCGGTCTGGAATTAAGTGGGGCGGTTGGTTTCCTTAACTCGGTGGTGGCTTTACTTGAACTGAATGGGGCAGTTTTACTTGAATACTCATAGCGGTCAATTTCCTTAAACTTGGCGGCGGCGGTCAGTGCGGTCTTTTGGTACATGGCAAGAGTAATTCTTTAACTCAAACTTCTGAGCGATCATTGCTCCAGGTCATTATCTTGTTCTCTGAATTAGCTAGTCTCTTGGAGGCAGGTGTTTCTTTTCAAACTTGAACTGACTGAGGTTTATTCACTCTAAGAATATGGGTTATTTATATAAGTTTGCTAGCGAAGGGGGGGGGCGGCTAAGGTATACTACGTTGTGGCGAACATTGCTATATTATTGGCTTGCCGGTGGCGAAGGGGGTTTGCTGGATAAGGATACGGATGTCATGCTGAACGCAGATGCGCTATTGGCTTGCCGGCAGCAAAGGTTGATTACACTGAAGTACGGATGTGCCATTGGTTTGCCGGCGGTGAGGGCTTCAGTGGTTAAACTATTGGCTTGCCGGCGGTGAGGACTTCGGCGATTTATGTCATTGGTTTGCCGGCAGCGAGGAGGGTCGTACTAGGAGTTATGTCATGAGGGTTAGGGTCTTGTGCCGCTGACAAGAAATGTTTGGGGGCGGCTATCTATTATGGGGAGTTATTTATAAGCGCAGATCTGTACTTTAAAGGGTATAGTGCCCTTCGTCAGTGGCAAACAAATCATCTTGCTGGATTGTGACTTCGTCATTCCGCTCTTCGAAAGGGGGAAGTGCTGGCCAAGAGGTGAGGGGATAGAATAGTGGCCAATCATCTTCAACAACATTCTCCAATCCTTGAACAGCTTGGATGCGGACAGAGGATTGGTAAACTCTTTGCTGCTCTTCTTCTTCCTCGGAGGACTTATCGGTTTTTGTGTCAGATGGGGCTGCTTCGAGAGTGGGGTCTTGGGGTTCTTCAACTTCCTCCTCTTCAAAGGTGGGGACTTCTTGAGCCTCTTCTTGATTCGGCTCCCAAATGATGTGGTGCGAATTGAGATTAACAGGGTGGTGGGTAGTGGGTGTTGCTCCAGCAGGTACTTCCATAGTAATGGGCAGTCCTTCGAATATCTCCATGAGGCTCATGAGGTGGCCTTGGTGGTTATCTCAGAGGGGGGTAGTATGGAAACCTGGTAAAGTGGGTTCGGTCTGTTGGCTTCCCACTGCAACGCGGTTGCTTCCAATGTAATCAGCTACTTCGGATTCCACCCAGTTGACTTCTTCAGTGGTGAGGCGGACAATATTCCTAGCAGTTACTCCTTGTAAGTGCGCGATGGCCCAGGGAGCATGGCGGAAGATTTGGTGGATGCAGAGGGCTCTCTTGATAAGCTGGCTGGTAGTTAACAATTCGGTGGCAAGGTCTTCTCGGTCCTTTTCTTGGGTCTTATTGCGGAGGCGGTGGCCAATTTCGTAGTCATGCCAGAGAGTCATCTGGTCAGTTGTGTCCTTGAGCTGCTGAGTCATGATGTACCAGTAGTTGATAAAGTGTCCAAGGTCTTCAGTATAGAAGTTCAGATGGTCCGTGGTATCCGGGCGCCAGATAGCCTGCTTGATGGCATTGAAGACAATGGTCTTGAGACTTGGCAAAGGGGTAGAGCGGCGAGAGGTCTGGTTGGAATGGTGGGTAGGAGGCATTGTGTGTAGAGTACTTGTTCTTTGGTGGCGGTTCTTGAGGCTGAGGCTGGGTCCTTTAAATAATGTGGTCTTCATTTTAGTTCAGATCGTCTTGTCTCCTTTGGTGCGATCACTTGACGGTTTTGGCTGGCCATGGGTTGTCACACCATAATGTCGTCTGATCTTAGTAGTCACAGAGTACTCCGAATTCGGACATGGTCAATTGTAGATGTCACAATATATATATGTAAGTAGCATGCACATAAAGAAGACACTTACTCCACTCTTTGCACAATGATTTGCTGACCAATGTCTTGCATTTTGGCAATACATGCTGCAGGAGACGGAAACGCCTTCGGCAAGATATCCATCTGGTATAGTTAAGGTCATTTGGGTGACCCGATTTCTGACAAAAAGACCTTACAAGAATGTCGATTTTTGAAGAGTCTTGGACTTGCAGCCTCTGTAGAATCTTTACACAGGCAATATCCCCGACTTTGTAAAGCTGTTTGATAATAAAATAAAAGATAAATTAAAAGTGATGTGAAACATGTTATTTGCAACATAAAAGGTATGAGGAATTAAACGTACCTTTTTTTTTAACAAGATTGCATCATACTTGTCATCTGCACTCTCAATATCATCCTTATAAACTATATTATACCATTAAGTTTATCAGTGCAAAACAGAGAAGTCTAATAAAAAAAATTTACCATAGTGTATTTACTTACCTTTGTATAATTCATTTGCAATACATTCAGCTCCCGCTTTAAGCCGCTCCACAAGATATTGTCCATTCCGGCTTCTAACATTGCCATTTCTGTCTTCCTCAATGAAGTCACCACCTACTGACATGCCCCACTTGGCGATATTGTAGTCGAGCCACGTCATTGCGATCAAATAGGTTGTCGTAATAGTGTTCGAGTGTGCATATGTGTGGCAAAGCGTTGTACGTATATCAATAATATGGTGGTCATCTGTAAAATATTTAATAATTAATATGACAGAAATAGCAATAAACCCAATGAAAGAAAAACAATGATACTAACATGTCCGGGCTTTCAATTTTAGCCTTAAACTACTGATGTAGGGCCTGTCGAAGACAGCTCTGAAAATTCGGTTGCTGGTACACAAATCCCAACGAAATGCTTCGTCGGCAGTAGTGCTGTTGTTTTCAGCTACGATTTTGATAAAATCGCAGTAGGTACTGCTTCGAGAAACGGCATACTGAATGACCAAACCCACGGAGTCCTTAACGACTTCCTTTGACATCTTGATCAGGGTGTTGACAATGATGTCATCGAGAATACTTTGGTTTTGGCTTCGCGAACTTTTGAACTGGATGGTAGTGGGTGCTTGGGTTGACTGTGAGTGGTTGCGGTGCGAGAGTTGTGTCATTGTATGAGAATTGAAGGATTCACTGGGAGGGCCTTGGTTTTTATTAAGCACTGGGCAGTGACGGCTTGTGGGGGACTCGACTAACTGCCAGACAAATGACCATTACAGGCCTGTACGTACCTGTTGCCTATGCATGTATGTATATTATCTAGAGTATACAAATGGCCATTACAGTCCTGTAGCTGTTGCGTATGCATGTATATTATCTAGAGTATACAAATGGCCATTACAGTCCTGTACCTGTTATGTATGCATGTATGCATGTAGAGTATTTAAATTATAAACGGCTGTCACAAGGGCGTTGGCAAAGACTCGGTGTGCGAATCATTGCGACTGCTAACAGATTTCGGCACCCTGCCACGAGTGGTTGTGGTGACATCCTTTCACCGGGATTTAAAGTATGAAAGATACGAAATTCAGGTGGCCTTCGGTTGGCTCCAAAGAGAAATAACAGGAATGCCAACCCAAGGTATGGGGCTTGGTCGGTCTGTTGTACCCGATGTAAAACGGCATATGTACGGGGCCATCGACAGAAGTTGAGTATATATCCCGTTTTCACCATTCAGGGGCGTTTACATGTATTTTATGTATTTATTTATTTATAAGCAATAAATCGGATGTGTGTTGTCCAAGGACCATTACTGTCAAAGTGCCATTCGTGATCTTCCCGTAGACGACTCTTCGGTGTACACTACTCAGCCTCTTCAATACAAGCGGTTTTTGTAATGCGGCGGTTGTCTTTCTCCGTCGTTATCAGCAGCAGCCGTTGCGTTTTCGTAATGCACTTGCCGGTTGCTATCGCCATCGTTTGAAATCGCGTTTATCCCAGGCTGATGGTTTATTGTGCAAGAGATATTCTATCAACACTAGTCTTATTGAAGAAGGTGCGTTGGTTTGCAGGTCATGTGGGTTGCAGACTGGGTTTGTGGCTCGCGTGGATGCGAGGTCTGTGGCTCGTGTGGGTGGCTCGCGTGGATGCGGGTTTGTGGCTCGCGTGGATGTGGATTTGTGGCTCGGGTTTGTGG
>RQIL01042957.1:0-15308 GCA_003951145.1 Jimgerdemannia lactiflua | reverse complement strand
TTATAAAAAAATCTGCCAAACACATTGGTTTATTTACTCAACAGACCCCCACTGGGTATACAACTATGAGATAACTGGCAAAGAAAGGATCATAGCCTTGGGACACTCTATACTTAACCCCCCACTCATTGGATATAACTCCCAGCAGTTTGAGTCAAGTCACTTACTGGTCATGACTCCAGCAGTTCAAGTACCTGTTTACCAGGTACCTACTCTAAGCAACAAGACCTACCTTAAGCAAAAGGTGATAGAGGCCTGGCTTTCACTCCCCCCCCTCCAGATAGTACTGAAGCTCCACCCTTGATCTGGGCCCCATCCTAGACCCTATTTGGTAGTCACTATGGAAGTTAGATGAATGCAGGAACAAAAGAAAGCAGGGGTATACCAGAAAGGACCCATACCCCATGGGTCAGTAACACAGATGCTGGGACGTCAGTACTTATGACCCGAATGAGACACCAGTCTTGAGAATCTTGTGGCTTGTTGTCTTGTGGAATGTTGACTTGGGAACCAGTAGGAAAAAGGGGGCAAAACCATCACACTAGTAATGTGTGACAGCTGGGTTGTTGACTTGGGAACAAATAGGAAAAAGGGGGCAAAACTATCATGCCAGTGATGCATGATAGCTGAAGATACTAGGGAAGCTTGCTGGAGACTTGGAGACAAGGAACAGAGACACTGGAACTCCTCCTCCTAAGGAGTAGTGCCTTGAAAATGTTGACATTGGATACACTTCTTGTTTGACATGGATCTTGAATGCTCAAACCCACCCGGCATCTGAAGGTCTGTACCAGCAACAGAGGTCTTAGCAGAATCTTGATAGGAACTTGGAAACAGAGCTAGCATGATGAATATTTGGCCAAAACGGATCCCAATGGTGTGAGGAGAGACTCTCAGGGACAGGGAACCCAGTACACCTATTGGGGCCCAGTGGTTGTATATTGAAGTTGTCTTCAGAAGAGTGATGTTTTTCAAAAGGGTGGCTTAGCTGTAGAGCTTGGGAAAGTGGTAGTGGAAAAGAAGTGCCCCTGGAAAATTGCATTGTCTGAGTATTGTTGTTTTTGCTGAAGATCTTGAGATATTGATA
The DNA here is from genome assembly GCA_003951145.1 of Jimgerdemannia lactiflua. Classification (NCBI taxonomy): domain Eukaryota; kingdom Fungi; phylum Mucoromycota; class Endogonomycetes; order Endogonales; family Endogonaceae; genus Jimgerdemannia; species Jimgerdemannia lactiflua. The sequence goes on along the minus strand of RQIL01042957.1, from coordinate 14,221 downwards.
ACTTTGCAAATACTGGATGCCCTGAGGGCTGGCTGGTGTTAAAAGACTCTTCTACTTGTGGTGATGCTGTCTATGCCTATGGCCCCAGGGGGCAGAGTACTGGTGATGTGTAGTTCTCTTTGGAAGTTTGAAAGTTTTGATGGTCAGTAGCTTAGCTGCTTGCTCCAAAATTGGTCTAAGTAAAAGAGTCCCTAGATCTCACTACCTCATCCTCCTCACTCGGCAGCTCAGATAGATGTATCTCTTCAGTATCTGGCCAGGTATATACTGTGGGGCACTCACTCCTTCCTCCCTAGCTTCACTCCTTTCCTTCTCACTCCTTTCCATTTCCATTTTCTCCCTGTCATTGATAATATTCTATTGATGCTCCTCCTCTTCCCTACAGTCATTATCCAGAGCTTGTTAGACTAGTTGTCCCCTTGACTGCTACAGAAGGTGCTGGGATTCTTTCTTCTCCTCCTCACTATTTCCTTTGGTTTTCTGGGCCTTATAGGCCTTCTATGCCTCCTGTTACTTTTTGATGGCCTTGGGGCCCCAGACTGGATCCTCCCAGGGCTCCTTGGGGCTTGGGGCTTGAGAGCTGGGCCAGTTGGGGTTTTCTCCTTCACCCCTACACCCTTTCAGTTCACTGCATAGGTTACTCTCTGCAGAGTGATGTCTTGGAGGCACTGTTGGCACCTAGAATTCCACTGTGGACCTTGATCATTGCTTCATAACTATCTGCTCAGAGCTTGGTACCCCCTCCCACCCTACAAAGTCAATCTGTAGTACCTTCCCAACTATCTTCAGTACCTTGTAGATGTCCACCTTAATAGCCTCTCCTTTGTAAATAGGGATATCTCTGATGATAATAGGCATAATAGATTCATCTCTTCCAAGGCATCATACTAGGGGAAGCTTCACTCCTGAGTGCAGGAGCCTCTTGGCAATAGTAGCACCTGTAGCTATATTGGTTACAAAGGCCACTTTCATTACTGAGTTGCTGGCCACAAAGTTGATAGCTTCGGCCTCTGGAAGCTGAGTAGATACCAGTCCTATAGTATTGCTTACTGAGAGGTTTAGTCCTTTAATGGAAACTATAAAGGCATTGGTAGATCCAGACTTATGGAAATACAGGCAGACCAGATATTGCACTGGCTTGAAGAAAGGCTCAGGGGTTGCACTGCCATCTTTGGTTTCTGGTGCTGGCTTCTCCTTTGCCACCCCACTGGTTGGCCCCATCACTGTGGATTTACTGGACTGCTCTCCTGCAATCTGAGCATAGGAGATCTGGTGAGAGCTGCCTGGAACAAGCTATCAGTGAGAGGATCTCTGTTTTGCAGCTGGTTTGGTAGTGGCTTTTCCTTTAGAGTGCAGGTTGAACTTTGGTTGAGGCTCCTCCTCCCACTTCTCAAAGGTACCATCACTCCATTGCTCTTGCATAGTCTTAGTTTCTTGGGCCTTAACTAGCTCTGGCTGACTGCTGTTGCTGTTGATTGCCATGAAAATCGCATTAACTGAGTGTTGTTTTTGCAAAAAATTTTGAAGTACTGATGACTTTGCTGGTTGATGTTAAAAGACTCTTCTACTTGTGGTGGTGCTGTCTGTACCTATGGCTCCAGGGGGCAGTGTACTGGCAGTATATAGTGTGATATGCACAATCGACAATGCAGAGTATAAGTGACTGCTAAGATCAGATGACATATGACATGACAATCAAGTGAACAACCTAATTTATCAAGTGACTATCCCAAAAGGAGCAAGGATAATCTGAGCCAAAATGAAAGGACATGCTACTTAAAGAAGACCAAGCCCCAGCCTCGGAATCAGCACTAAAGAATAAAGAACCTTCCCACAATGCCTCCTACTCACCACTCCAACCAGACTTCCTACTGCTCTACTTCTTTGCCTAGTCTAAAGACCCTGGTCTTCAAAGCTATCAAGAAGACTATTTGGCACCCTGATATCTCCAAACATCTAAACTTCTATACTGAGGAGCTTGGGCACTTTATCAATTACTAGTATATAATGATCCAATAGCTTAAAGAAACTGCCAAACGGATGACCCTCTGGCATAACTATGAAATCAGACACCACCTTTGCAATGAAACCCAAGAAAATGACCAGGAAGACCTTGTTACTGAATTGTTAACCACCAGCTGGCTGATCAAGAGAACTCTCTGCATCCATTAGATATTCCACCACATTCCCTGGGCTATAGCATATTTGCAAGAAATAACCATTAGAAGCCTCACCTGCCTGACAGTTAAAGAAGCCAACTAGATAGAAGCAGAAGTAGCCAACTATATTGGTAGCAACTGCGTCACTGTGGGAAGCCAACAAACTGAACCCACTATGCCAGGTTTCCACACTACTCCCCTCTGAGACAACCATCAAGGTCACTTTATGAGCCTTATGGAGATATTTGAAGGACCACCAATCACCATTGAAGTACCTGCTAGAGCTACCCCAACTACCCACCATCCTGTCAGCCTTAATTTGCACCATATCATCTGAGAGCCAAATCAAGAGGAAGCTCAAGAAGTTCCTGTCTTTGAAGAGGAGGTTTAAGAACTCCAAGACCCCACTCCTGAAGCAGCCCCCTCTGATACTTAAACTAATGAGTCCTCAGAAGGAGAAGAAGAGCAATAGAGAGTTTATTAGTCCTCAATCCACATCCAAGCTGTTCAAGGATTATAGAATGTCATTGAAGATGATTGGCCTCTATTTTACCCCCTCACCTCTTGGCCAGTGCTTCCCCCCTTTGAAGAATGGAATGATGAAGTCATATCCCAGCAAGTGTTTGCTACTGATGAAGGATACTATACCATTTAAAGCTGACAAATGTCCCAATACCGAATTTGGCCAGTATTTTCATCAGCAACCCTAATCCCATGTCAGTAGTGTAAACATCTATCACATCATGCAAGCCAATGGCACATCTGTATTCAGTGTAAACATTTATTGTATCATATGAACCAATGGAATATCTGTATTCAGTATAGAAATACACACACCATATCTATATCTAGCAGTAAACATTTATCACTGCCTGCAAGCCAATAGCTTATATAGCCATATAACATAGTAGCCACACTATAGTTAGCCATAGATATCAACCAAGTTAGCAACCTAGCCAGTGAACTTGTATATAAAATAGCTCCGAAGAACAAGTGAATAAACCTCAGTCAATTAGCTTTTATCTGAATAATGAGAAGTCTAGTGTAAGATAAATCAACTTAAGTTTTTGAGAAACTTTGTGAAAGACTCCAAGAGCCAAAGATAACTCTTGTTCAAGACTGCCACTGAGAAACCACCAGGAAAGCTGCTAGGAAATCAACAACTATTATGAATTTGCCACTATGGACTGCTATGAACTTCAAGTCAGTCAAGTTACTTTTGCCACTACCAGTTACAGAAACCACCAGGAAACTATCACTGAGATCCCATTAACTGTACATTCAGACCCACTGCCCATTCAGACCATGCATTCAAGTTGCGAGACCCATGCATTCCCAAGATTCAAGAAACAAGACCCCAAGAAATCCAAGGATACCCACTATATAGGATACTAGACCAATGTCCACCAGCATAGTCACCATTCACCCAAGTTAACAAGTCAGACAGATGATCAAGCCATTGACCTTCATTTTCTTTACCTGCTGTACTATGACGAGAATTACCGACCAACCATCATGTACATTGATAATCGACCCACATATTCAAGCTGAGACCTAAGTATTCACTTCCAGGAACATCCCTTTTAGTACAAGTGATCAAGCCATAATTCACTAAACAACCAAGCCATTGTTATCAACCACCAACATCCAATCTTTGATGACATATTGAACAATCTGTCATATGACCTCTTATCTAAAACCACTGTGAACATACATTATATACATATTGTACACTTTACCAAGTGGTACATTGAGCTGTATTTGAAGCATATAGTTATACAAATTGCACACCACATTTTGGGGGCTCAACTGGAAATAGTTTTCTTAAAGACTTAATCTTTTGGCTCAAGAACCCAGCAGCCATCTACATTGGAGACTCCAGGAGAACCTAGCCAGCATCAAGTTCAGGAACAGCTCTCTTCAGCAGAAAAGAAGGCCCACACTATTGTCAGGATAGCAGCTGGAACTCTGTTCAGAAGTAGCAGCCAGAAAACCAAATCTGAGGAAAGAAGTGACCCCAATTATAGCTTAACCTCAAGGGAGAGAAGACAACTCAGAGGACAACCAGAACCTTTTCAGCTTCAAGACTTAGAAGAAGACATTCCTGAGGAGTACCAGACCAGGATCTATAGGAAGAACTCAGACTGAAGCAACTACATCATCACAGCCATCAATTGAGCTACTCTCTTAGACTAAGTATATTTCAAAACATCAGAAGGAGAGGAAGACTACCACCCATACAACTTGGGAGATGAGTTCAATTTAGATCACTATTCAGACAGCTACACAGACTTCCAGCAAGGTGAACAGGACCTCACTACTTCACAACAGCAAGGGGCAGATGAGTTCAACACTAGTTATATTAGCCCTCTAGTACCCTCAATTACCTGAGCCTCTGCACCTTGGTCACTTACACCCCATCACTATCCATAAGAGACAAGGAACAACACTTCTCTTGGAGCCTCAGCATTGGATAACCACTACCAGTCAATTAAGAGGTCACTCTCTTCAAGAACCTATACTCCAGCTCTAATCAGAAAACCCAGATCTCCTTTACCACCAAAATACTGCCCTTTGCCTGTACCCCCTATACATCAAACACCTTCACCACCCCCTCAAGGACCATCAAGGAATGCTACTCCTGAACCAGGATCAGACAGTGAGAACAGTGAAGACGAGCCAGACATGAGCTACTTACAGAAGTTCCATGGTGCAGATAATGAAGACATCAAGGAGTTCATTGGAGAAATTGAAGTACAAGCAGCTGCCAAATGATGGGATGCAGAAAAAAAACTCAGCATTGTGGAGTCACTTTTGAGAGGCCCTGCCCTCCAAAGATACAACTAAGCCAAACAGAATGGAGGAGAAATCCATAGAGCAGAACAAGACGCTCACCTTGCACTACATGGAAATCATGTATAAAGATATACCATTCACAAGGACTGGCTCTGTGTCCAGTTCAATAGTCTTGAACACCACAAGAGATACAAGAAGCTCTGACCTATATGACCCAAGCTCTCAATGAAACTCTGAAGTGTTTCTACTATCAGATCTAAGCTCAAATGATCAAGGCAAACCTCCAGCCTGCAGTTCAACAGACACTGGCATCTACTACCTTTCTCAATGGCCTATACCCAGAGCTCAGAAGGCAAGTTATCAGGATGGGTTATCAGAGTATTGAGCAGCAAGTTGCTGGAGCACAAGGATGTTAAGAAGCAGACTACAGACCAGCCCAGCAAGAGCACTGCGAGCCAGCTAGAGTTGAACTCAAGGAACTACCACAGCAGAACAGGAGAATGTATTCCTCAGAGCCTGGTTGGCCAACTATGAAAATAGACCCCCACCTTCAATCTCAGCCCAATTCAGTCCACAGCCACAGCAACAGCAGCAACCACCAAGAGTTCAAGAGGACCCAATAACCATGCTCACCAAATAGATGAAAGACTTAGCCATCACAGTGGCCCAGCTGAAGAATCAAAGAGGAAGACAACAAGACTACCATCACAATGATAGGCCAGACTATTGATAATAAGACAACAGAAGTTCTTCTTAGGCACCATCAGCAACTACTGTAGGCTTAGCTACACCCAGTCCCTATGCCCCTACCTGTTTCTACTATGGAGACCAAGACTATATCCAAACGCACTGCCCAAGGAAGCAAGCTCTCTGATCCAATGACTGAAATGTCAATCTTATTCAGATAGATGAAGAGACACAGAAAATGGAAGAGAAAGCAGCCTGGCTCCATGGCCAAGATGACACCTACCTGTATTATGAAGCCTTCCCATCCAAGGTGACTTGGGATAATGCCCCTGCTCAGACCAGAGGATGCGGAAGACTGCCAAGGACTCCACTTCCATTGCTAGTGATAGTATTTACAGGTAAGTACCCAAGGCATAGCCATTCCTCCTCAGACACCCCCCAGGAAAATGACAAGCGAGTTAGAAGAGACACCCCAGAGCCCAAAGCTGGACCATCAAGAGTATCAAGAACTACCTCTCTGCCCGACCTTGAAGAAGATGAACATATGAGTGTGGAGTTTTCAGCAGATGAAATGCCTATCAGGAATGAGAGACTTCACCTCCCAGGGACCCAGACATCAAAGGAGCAGCAAATCTCATACAGCAGTTTCTCTTTGGGACCAGATTCATCATCAGAATGCAGGCCTCACTGTCAAGCAAGTCCTCAAGAATGCCCCAGAAGTTAGGCGAAAATTCTTGAAGGAAGCCAAAGAAGATACCAAGAGACTCCCTGTCCAAGGACCATATATATAAAAGCCCAGCACTATCCATATGGTGTATGAAAATCGGCAACAAGAACACCAATCTATAAGACTGGCAAGTGGGAAGATGTATGGAGAAAATGCCTGAATTCTTATTGACACTAGAGCAGTAGTCTGTATTATCACTCAGAGAATACTAGAGAGAATTAGATGGGGAATTGATGAAGGAACAAAAGCAAGAGTCATCATAGCAGACAGATCAGCATCTATCCCCCTCAGACTTGTATGAGACATCCCCATTCAAGTAGAGAAAGCCTGCCTTAATGTACCTCAAGCTGTCATCACCCCCGCAACCTCCTATGATCTTATCTTAGGAACAGATTGGATGTACTAAGTTGGAGTAAATGTAGATATCAGAAGACAACTTCTAGTCTTTACCTTCAATAGACAAAAGCACAAGGTACCTATTGAGTTAAGAGGAACATCAAGGAAAGCAAGTCAGGCCCCAAGACAGAATAGCAAGGACATGGTGACACCTCTACTACTACAGAAGATGAAAGCAAAGCCAACTTTCTACAAGAAATGAGAAGCAATTTTGATGCCCCTAGAGATCAAGATAGTAATTCTTTTTTGGAGTTATCGATATTGAAGGTCTAGCAGCAAGCATTGACAGAGCTAACAATGAATAAGCAGCACTCAAGTTCACAGGACCATCCATGCAACTGCCACCCCTACTAATAGAAAACCGAATTTCATGAGCCTTCCACCTAGACATATATGAACACTTTAACTGCTTCTATTCACTAAGGGATAATTGCAACACCTACTAAGTCCTGGATCTCAGAAAGGTTCCTATGCTAAAAATTATTGACAAAGATAAATTGAAATAAGCACTAGTCTACAGCTGAGCTCAGCCTCCAACCTTGAAGACCTTCAAAAGGATTTATCAGGAACAGCAAAAAGTCCTCTTGTGTCAATCCATGGAGACACTTACAATTGAAAGGGACAGTAACAGTTCCTATACCATCACCCGAGCCCTTCAAGTCACTCTGCCAACCTATAACAAGTACCAAAAGAGGTTCTCTATCAGCAAGAAAGTCGAGGAGTGAAATGAAGGCTTCATTAAGAAGGAATACTGTGATTGTGGAAAAACTTTTACATGCTACTAATGTGAATATCGAAGTGTTCACCTCAGCAAGGATGTCTACAGAAGCTGAGTCAAGAGAAAGGACCCCACCCTACAAAAACCTAGCATTTGTTGGGCTTATTGGAAGTGCAAGAAAATAAACCACAAAGGAGACTGCAAGGACAAGAATAAGACCACTATTTGGGACCTATCTCTGGAAGTCCTCACCATTATCTGCTGGTACTGCTGTCCACATCAAGGCAAACAAGAAGTCAATCTTGCCTTCACCTTTATGGAAGCCCTGGACCCCCTTGGAAAGACTGGGTTCAACTAAATGAGAAACCCAAAGACAGGAGTGCATTGGCCATTCTTTAAGCCAGAATGAATGGAGTTCTCACCCGCAATCACAGCCACTAGAGTATCATTTCTCAAGACATAGCTAGTTGTCCAAGTCAAGTTGCTCTCACCCTGGGCACAGCCCCCTCTTACACAAATGGAAGGATCAGTTGGATATGACCTCTGTCTCCTGTACCAGACAACAATCCGACTTAGAAGTACTAAGATCTTTGATCTTCAAATTGAACTCACTATACTGCCAGGACTCTATAGTCAACTAGCATCAAGATCATCATTGGCAGCCAAAGGAATTACTGTCGAAGGAGAAGTCATTGACTAGGATTACTGAGGTTCCCTGAAGATCATTATTTGCAACCACAGAAGGAATCACTGATGCTTCAACCCCTTGAAGCCCATCTGCCAAATCCTCTTCATCAAGACCTCGCAGCCTACCATTCAAGAGGTAAAGCAGCTGGATAGCACTAAGAGAGGACAAGGAGGATTTGGAAGTACTAACAGGGACTATCAGGCACCACCCATCGAAGTTCATGTAGCAAGAGTGGCCCAATTCAGACAAATGAGACCCCATATCTGCTACTCCATTTGAGCAAGGGAAGATATCATCTTGCAGCCCTATCAGCAATAAGGCCTAGACATGCATCTTCTCATGGAAGCCAACAACTTGATATTTGAACTATCAATGGAGCTCCGAGAAAAGTATCACCTGCTCTTGGCTAAGGAACAAATTTATGACCAGATGTTACCAATCCACATCCTTATCAGAAACATAGGCTTTGAGGTGATCACTATCCCCAAAGGAACAACACTGGGATATTTCAAACCACTGATAGACATCTATAAGAAAGAAGTCTTTGAATTTTTGAGAAATAGCAAGCCCTCTCTGGTGAGATTGACAGTACTAGAGAGGAAGACTCAGCTAGTTCAGTGATCAAAGCCATCGACATCAAGATAACTCTAACCAAGGACCAGCAACAATAGATACAGAAGTTGATAGAAGAATACAAGGATATATTTACCACCACATACAATAACTTCCCACTATACCAATACAGAGAGCACCTTATATATATCAAAGATATGAAACCAATCCAACAATGCCCTTACCGAACACCACACCACCTAATAGAATTCAAACAACACATAGATGAAATGCTATGAAATGGAGTTATCAGATCCTCATTAAGCCCCTGGGCTTCACCAGCAATTATTGTACCAAAGAAAGAAGGATGGAGACTAGTCATGGACTTCAGAAAACTCAATAAGGTTATCACAGAAGATGTCTACCCACTGCTAAGAATTGATGACCTCCTCAATGCCCTTGGAAAAGCCAAGTAAATGACCACCACTGACCAGTTCCAAGGATTTCAAGTAATCTCCATTACTAAGGAAGACATCTACAAGATAGCCTTTATTACCTTTGAATGCCATTTGGACTCTGCAATACACCTACCATTCCAACGAATGATGAACCATGTCTACTGAGACCTCATCAGAAGAAATGTGCTAGTCTACATAGATGATGTAATCATCTACTCTGAGACATTCAAGCAATACTTAGAAGACCTCTGTGAAGTATTTAACACCATCCGAAGCTCAGGACTCAGACTCAATTCCAAGAAGTGCTTCTTTGGAAAACACCAAGTTGAATATCTGGGATATATGGTCTCAGCTCAAGGCACACATGCTGACCCCCACAAGGTAGAGAAAGTCAAGAACTACCTGACCCCCACCTAAGCAAAGGAGACCCTATCTTTCCTCATGTAGTATCTTACTATTAGTGATTTATTCCAAGATTTTCAGACAAGGCAGCACCTCTCTGAGACATTTCCAGGAAGGACCAACCATTCTACTAGAAGAAAGACCAGCAAAAGTCTTTTGATCTACTCAAGAAGGCCCTCACTGAAGCCCCAGTCCTGGTGTGACCAGATTTCAACAAACTCTTCATCCTGGCAACCAATGCCTCAGCCCTAGGATTTGGATTAATTCTGTTATAGCAAGATGACCACAAGAGAGAGTATGTTATCAAATATGCTAGCAAGGCCACAAATGAGTCGCAGGCAAATTATGGAGCCACCACGTTGGAATGCCTAGCAGTAGTATGGGCAGTAGACCACTTCCACCACTATCTCTTAGGAAAGAGATTCGCCCTCATCACAGACCATCAAGCTCTACAATGGTTGTTTAAGAAGCCAGAGCCCTCAGGTATATTTGTAAGATGGATCATGTCCCTACAGGAGTACCAGTTCACTATCATTTACAAGAAAGGTGCCAAGAACTCCAATGTCAATACTCTATCAAGAATCCCCCAAACCCAATAAGAAGGAAAGAAGCCCCCATGAGAGAAGACTGCTTCCCGCTCATCCAAATAAACCAAGATCTATGCCTTGCCCTTACCTGGAGCCTGTACCATAGGAGCTTCAAGAAAGGAATTCAGCCTGCCCACAAGCTATTCATCCAAAGGAATCTCAAGAAATTCCAAAATGGCAATAGTGAACTTTGGAGAGTAGAAGGAGATCGATACACCCAAGTTCCAAGAGAAGATGAAGTACCAAAAATCCTAACAATAAATCATGACCAAAATGTGGATTGAGGAATTGGAGCCACTATTGCCAGAATCAAGAAGTGATACTGGTGGCCCAAGATGAGGAAACAAATTTCAACATACATTCAACAATATGATACCTACCAAAGATACCGACAGAAATCTATCAACAGAGCACCATTATTACTAATTGCAGTACCAGCAGGAGTCTTTCAAAGACTAGGAATAGATATCATTGGACTCCTGCCAGTAACTAGCCAAGGAAGATATTACATTCTCACTATCGAAGACCACTTGAAAAAATGGCCAGAAGCCTTTACCATTGAGACTGCTGATGTCCAGACAATTATCAGAATCCTGTATGATGAAGTCTTCAGTTGCCATAGTGCCCCCAAGGAAATTATTACAGACCAAGGTCATGAGTTTGTCAACAAAGCCATGAAGACCTTTGCAAGCAACTTCAAGATCAAGCTATGACCAATGATAGCTTACCATCCTCAGGTGAATGGACTTACCAAATGAATAAACTAGACCATCAAGCGAGGTCTCAGCAGGACCAGAGATCAACTAAACTGGGACATCTATCTGCTAGCAATCTTATTCAGCATCTGTACCTCCAAGGCCACTACCACTCAGCAGACCCCTTTCTATCTGGTATATGGCCAAGAAGCTCAAGACTCTGAGGAACCAATCCAGCTAGATTTGATGAAACGAGTCACAGCAGAAATCACCTGATTATATGAAGTTCACCAGCAAGCATAAGAATTCATTACTCAAGCCCAGGAACGACAAAAGAAGTGCTATGACCACAAGGCCAATTTAGACCCCCTGCTTATCAGACAGCAAGTTCTGATATACCGCACCATCATAGAAGGAAACTGGAGTACCAAGCTCAAACTGAAATGGAAAGGACCATATCTCATTCACCAAGCCTTTATGAATTGCACCTACTAACTCAAGACCATAGATGGAATTTCACTCAAGACCAAGACACACCACAACTGCATCAGACCCTACTACCTGGTGGAGACAAAATGCATTGCCCAATCCCTGTATTGACTTTCTTGAATTGTTGACAACATATAGCAATAACCAGTGCCTTAAGTATCGAAAGTTTATCTTGGGACCCCAGAACCAGCAGAACATCTAGTGAATCAAAGAACACTGAAATGAAGCTACTGGCTAGGTTCAAACCCCTCCTGGATAGTTAGTTCAGTAATAGGCCCTCTGCCCTATATGAGGATGGCCAGTCCCTACCAATGCACCAACAAACCTTTTCTGGAGAAAGTCAAGACCCCACAACCCCTGTGTAACCCTCACTGCCAAGGACAGCTCTAATTTTGCAAGGGGCAGATTTGATGTGCATGATCAACAATGTGGAGTACAAGTGACTGCTAAGATCAGATGACATATGGCATAACAATTAAGTGAACAACCTAATTTATCAAGTGACTATCCCAAAAGAAGCAAGGATAATCCAAGCTGAAACAAAAGGACATGTTACTTAAAGAAGACCCAGCTCCAGTCTCAGAATCAGCACTAAAGAATAAAGAACCTCTCCACAATGCCTCCTACTCACCACTCCAACCAGATCTCCTGCCACTCTACTCCTTTACCTAGCCTAAAGACCTTGGTCTTTGAAGCTATCAAGAAGGCTATTTGGTACCCCGATACCTCTAAACATCTGAACTTCTATACCGAGGATTTTGGGCACTTCATCAATTACCAGTACATAATGACCCAACAGCTCAAAGATACTGCCAAACAGATGACCCTATGGCATAACTATGAAATCAGATACCATCTTTGCAATGAAACCCAAGAAAATGACCAGGAAGACCTTGTTACTGAATTATTAACCACCAGCCAGCTGATCAAGAGAGCCCTCCGCATCCACCAGATATTCTGCCACATTCTCTGGGCTATAGTACATTTGTAAGAAATAACCATTGGAAGTCTCACCCACCTGATAGTTGAAAAAGCCAACTGAGTAGAAGCCAAAGTAGCTAACTATATTGATAGCAACCACATTACTGTGGGAAGCCAACAAACCAAACCCACTTTGCCAGGTTTCTACACTACTCCCCTCCAAGACAACTATCAAGGTCACTTCATGAGCCTTATAGAAATATTTGAAGGACCACCTATCACTGTTGAAGTATCTGCTGGAGCTACCCCAACTATCCACCATTCTGTTAGCCTTAATTCACACCATATCATCTGGGAGCCAAATCAAGAGGAAGCTCAAGAAGTCCCTGTCTTTGAAGAGGAAGTTCAAGAACTCCAAGACCCCACTCCTGAAGCAGCCCCCTCTGATACTGAAACTGACAAGTCCTCAGGAGGAGAAGAAGAGCAACAGAGAGTTTATCAGTCCTTTGTCTGCATCCAAGCTATTCAAGGATTAGAGAATGTTGTTGAAGATAATTGGCCCCTATTTTACCCCCTCACCTCTTGGCTGGCACTTTTTCTCTTTAAAGAATGGAATGACAAAGTCACACCCCAGCAAGTATTTGCTACTAACAAAGGGTACTATACTATTTAAAGCTGACAAATGTCCCTATACTGAATTTGGCCAGCATTTTCGTCAGCAATCCTAACCCTATATCAGTAGTATAAACATCTGTCACATTGTGTAAGCCAATGGCATATCTATATTCAGTGTAAACATCCATCACATTATGCAAACCAATGGCACATCCATGTTCAGTATAGAAATACACACACTGTATTCATATCTAATAGTAAACATTTGTTGCAGCCTGTAAGCCAATAGCTTACATAGCCATATAACATAGTAGCTGCACTATAGTTAGCCACAGATAGCAACCAAGTTAGCAACCTAGCCAGTGAACTTGTATATAAAATAGCCCTGAAGAATGAGTGAATAAACCTCAGTCAATTGGTTTTTATCTGAATGACGAGAAGTCTAGTATAAGATAAACCAACTTAAGTTTTTGAGAAACTTTGGGAAAGACTCCAAGAGCCAAGAATAACTCTTATTCAAGACCACCACTGAGAAACTGCCAGGAAAGCCACTAGGAAATCAACTGCCATTAGGAATTCACTGCTATGGACTGCCACAAACTTCAAGTCAGTCAAGTTACTTTTGCTGCTGCCAGTTACAGAAACTGCCAGGAAACTGTCACTGAGATCCTGTTAACTGCACATTCAGACCCACTACCCATTCAGACTGCACATTCAAGTTGCGAGACCCACGCATTCCTGAGATTCAAGAAACAAGACCCCAAGAAACTCAGGGATACCCACCATATAGAATACTAGCCTAATACCCACCAGCACAGTTGCCATTTATCTGAGTTAGTAAGTCAGATGGATAAGCGAGCCATTGACCTCTGTTTTCTTTACCCGCTGCACTACAATGAGAATTACTGACTGACCATCATGCACATTGATAATCAACCTGCATATTCAAGCTAAGACCCAAGTATTTACTACCAGGAATGTCCCTTTTAGTATAAGCAATCGAGCCATAATCCACTAAACAACTGAGCCATCATTATCGACCACAAACATCTGATCTTTGATGACATATCGAACAACCTGTCACATAACCTCTGACCTGAAACCACTGCGAATGTATCTCATATACATATTGCATGCTTCACCAAGTAGCACATTGAGCCATACTTGAAGCATATAGTTATACAAATCACACACTACAATAGTTCCCTTCAGAAGTTTGAAAGTTTTGATGGTCAGTGGCTTAGCTGCTTGCCCCGAAATTAGTCTAGATAAAAGAGTCCTCAAGTACTTGTTTAGTAGGTACCTACTTTGTTTTTTTTATTTTATTTTTT
>RQIL01042946.1:0-15308 GCA_003951145.1 Jimgerdemannia lactiflua | reverse complement strand
AAAATCTAAGTTTATAGAATAATTCTTTGATTGATTTACCCTAATTCTATAAATTTAGAATTTCTTTTTCTTTTTCTATAAACTATAGCTCTATTTATTAACTATTTTAAATATGTACTTTGTTCTCATATCACACTAGTAGCCTTTCCTCTCTCTTCTCCAAACTCCTGCTTTAATCTACTCCTATACTCATCTATCCTCTCATATTTATTCTGAAAAATACTACTTTAGAACTAACAACTATAACTCTTTCTCAATTCTTTTTATAAATAGTCTCTACTAGCTTTCTCCAGTTATTCCCTTTAGTACTCCACTCTCTATCTTCAATTATACAGAATATCTACTATCAGTTATTCCTATCTTACTATCTTCTTTTTCTCAGACATTGGCTATTCATTCTTAAACACTATCTGCTAGTGGCCAGTTTGGTCTATTTATATAGTAAGAACTTACTCTATAGTAAGCTACTCATCTTTAATAATCTCTACCTCAATATATCTCTAGCAACTATCTCTCCAGTTACCATATCTCTCATCTAGTTATTACTCTATCTCTCTCTAAAAACTACCCAGAATCTAATACTCTTTCATCTAGTATTCTAGAGTCTACTATCTCCCCCCCTCCTATCTGATCTCTATATACTTCTCATACTCAAAGATTTCATCTACAATTAAGTACCCTGACCAGAAGTTCAATATAATATTTCAACTTAAAATTTAGAAGAAATTTACTTCTTTATTACTACTCTTAAGATCCAAAGTATATCTCTATATACTGTCATCTCTCTTATCAAAGATTCTGACTAGTACTACATTGATAATCTACTTCTGCCCCTATGTCAAACTCAATTACTGATAAGTCTCCTAATAGTAGTCTCTGCTACCATTACATTCCTATACCCCATTACTTATAGAGATCAATTCTTTGAGTACTCTCTATTACTCTCCACCAAAAACCCTAATACTATATCCACTGACTCCTCTCCTCTTCAATAGTGCTCCTAACAAGTGGATTTAAATCCACTTGAATATTTATGAAAAAAACTCAAATTCTGATTTAAATCAATTAATTAACTTGATCTCTGATTTAAATCATAATGAAATAATAGAAATCAATTTAAATTGAGTCAAAAGTTAAATTTAACAAGTTGATTTAAATCCACTTAAATTGATTATAATCCACTCATTATGATTTATTAGGAGTACTACTCTTCAATAACTATCAGCAAATTTCCATAAGTATCTCTGAGAGTATATCAAGCCCCCCATACCTTCTGCATCAAAAGGACTCATTCACTCCTCTTTTACTCCACTACTCTCTTTAGTTACTAAGCTTGGAGATAATATAGCTTCTTTGAAAAGTTCACCAGACCTAATTCTCTTCTCTTTACTGATAATAATAATATCTCTCAACTAATTTGACTTCTTTGACCTACTCAGATCTAGTTCCAAACTTTACAATCTAATTGCCAAAAGCTTGAAACTATTTACTAATACTTATACCATATCTGAATATGGATATAACTTCTGCAAGTAAGTTTCAATGATTTCTTCTTATTATTGTAGAGTAATTCTTATTTACTAATATATATATTGTGGTGTGTAATTTGTATATCTATATGCTTCAAGCATAGCTCAATGTGCTACTTAATGAAGCATATGATAAGTATGTTGAGATAAAAGGGATCTCCAAGTAGATAGTCATGTGATTGGCTCATTTAAAATGTCATTGGTAGTTTATATAGTAGTTATCAAAGGTCAGAGGTTGATAATGATGATGGGAATTTGGGTTGATGGCTCAGTTGTTTAGCAGTTAATGGACTTTTCTAGGGGCAATTACTTGGATACATAGGCTGAATATGCAGGTTGATTATCATGCATGGGGCTGTATCTCGAATATGCAGAGGGTCTGTAATGGTCAGTCAATCAGTCAATAATTCTTGGTGGTTTGTGGTACAGTGGGTAAAGAAAATGGAGGTCAATGGCTCGCTCATCCATCTGACTTATTAACTTGATGACATCAGGTGAATGTCAACTGTACTGGTGAGTGATGGTCTAGTATCCTTATATAGTAAGTATTCTTGGATTCATTGGGTCTTGGGGATCTCAAATCTTGAATGCAGGGTCTGAGTGGGCAGTTGGTCCAAATAGCAGTTTAATGGGATCTCGGTAATGGTCTTGAGAATGGCAGTCATTCTCTTAACTCAGTGGCAGTCTTTTGAACTGAATGGGGTAGTTTTCCTTAATGGTGGTCTTGAAACTTATACATGGCAAGAGTAATTCTTTAACTCAAACTTCCAAGCTTCGATGCTCCAGGTTGTTATCTTGTTCTCAGAATTCTGGTTCTCTTGGAGGCAGTTGTTTCTTTGTAAAACTATCAATCTGACTGAGGGTTTATTCACTTGTTCTTCAGGGGGTATTTTATATATTGTGGTTGCTAGGTTGCTTGTGTTGAATATATAGTTGCTATTTGGTAGCTATTGCTATCTTGGCTAACTATAGTGTGGCTGCTATGTTATATGGCTAAGTATTCTATTGGCTTGGATGTTTGCTGAATACAGATATGAGGGGTGGTATTGCTAAAAATGAGTGGGATGATTACATTGCTGAAAACAGTTGTGATAATTGTTTATACCAGATATGGATGTGATGGGTGGTATCGCTGAAAACAGATGGAGTGATTGCATTGCTGAAAATGGACAGGATGATTACATCACTGAAAACAGTTGTGATGATTATTTACACCAGATGTGGATGTGACAGGTGGTATTGTTGAAAATGGACAGGATGATTGCATCACTGAAAACAGTTGTGATGATTATTTATACCAGATGCAGATGTGAAGATTGCTGATAAGAAATGTTTGAGGCAGTTATTTATATGGAGTTAAACTATAACACACTTGTGTGGTGGGGGTATTTGTAAGTAACAAGAAGATACTAATCTATACTTTAAAGGATATAGTACCCTTCATCAGTGGCAAACAAATCATCTTGCTGGATTATGACTTCGTTATTCTGTTCTTTGAAAGGGGAAAGTGCTGGCCAAAAGGTGAGAGGATAGAATAGTGGCCAATCATTTTCAACAACATTCTCCAATTCTTGAACAGCTTGGATGTGGACAGAGGACTGGTAAACTCTCTGTTGCTTCTCTTCTTCTTCTTCTGAGGATTCATTAGTTTTAGTATCAGAGGACTACCTGATCTATGCCGAGTTTGCCTACAACAATGTAGTCCAATTATCTACTGGTCTTTTCTCTTTTCAGTTACTATATGGTCAAAATTCCGAGATCTCTGCAAGTCTAGTCTCATTTCAGAAATCCAGTCACACATAAGTCCCCACTACCCAGAACTTTATCAATAAAATGGATTCTCTTCTCAAGATCATGATTGTAAATCTGCTAAAGGCTCAGCAACACCAAGCTAAGTATGCAGATAAGAAATATTGTGATGTCACCTATATTATTGGAGATATGGATCTACTCAAAGCCAACAACATCAAGGCCCAATCTCAAGTCAACTGCCAGTCAGCCAAATCCAACCCAAGTACCTTGGATCCTTCAAGATCACTGAGCAAGTCTCTATCTACTTTTATCACCTCAGTCTACTGTTAACCATGCAAATATATCCAGTATTTCATGTGTCACAACTCAAGGCCTGGAACCAGTCACCCCCTTACCCTGGCCAAATTCTGATGCCCTCAGCACCAATTATGATCGAAGACTACATCGAGTATGAAGTTGAGAAAATCTTAAACAAATGAGTCTGATACCATTACATAGAATACCTAATCAAGTGGATGGGCTACCCTAAATATGATACTATCTGGGAACCTGCTGCCAATCTCAAGAATTCCCAAGACCTCATTCAAGAGTTTGAGCAAAAAGGAACTCATTGACTGCCTGTGAGGTTCTCCTCTTGGATAGTAGATGACATACTATACTGATCAGATATATTATGTATCAAGGCACTCTAAGAGATACAGCATCAGTAACAAAACCCACAGAAGAACTCTGTAAACCCTGCAACTAATGAGGTTTGAACCAATTCTCATCCAATCAAGATAATACTTTGGCTCTTGCCTTATACAAGGATGGCCAGTCCTTGCCATTGAGCCAATATATTTTATTTGTATTTTCTTTTAGTTTTATTTTCTTGTGTTACCTTCTGAATTCAATGAGGACATTGATTCTTAAGGAGGAGGAGATGTAACATTTTAGTATAGTTTATTTCTTTTCTTTGTCTTTCTAGTACTTTCCATAATCTTCCAGTACCTTCTGAATGATTAGAAATCCTTTCTTGGTACTAAGCTACAGCTAGAACATTCTTGTCACTTCTATTTCAGTCTTAGCTAGTCACAGAACTTCATGGAACATTGCAGATCTTTATTTGTCATCATTGCTAAGAACCTTCCTCTTGGCATTTTCATTGATTTCTTAGATCTTTCCAGATCCTTATTTCTTATCTTGTATAAATATCCTCTCTATTCTCTTAAATAAAGCTCAGAATATTTTCTCCCAGAAATCACAAGATCTTCCTGAACTCTTAGTAACTCTTTGAGCTACTTTGAACTGCTAGAATCAAGTTGCTTCCTCATTTAAGAAACCAGAATCATTACAAGAATAGACATTTGATCACAGTATCAAAATCTGATTCTCAATATAGTATAGCAGTCAATTCTACAATTATAGAAACTTTAATAACTGTAGAAATTCTACAGATATAGAGAATTTACAGTTGTAAAAACTGACTCACAGGAAATATAGTCATAACTTAGCCATCTCATATCTAGTAAACTGTATAAATAACTCAGTATTTTAAAGTGAATAAAGCAGCACAGTTCAGTTCAGTTCAGTTCTTTACATATTCTTTTCCCCTCACAAAATCCATCAAATAAATTAAGTTCTACACTTCCTATATTACAACTTAGTACTCATTGACTGGTGATTCAAGACAATGAATCCTTCACTTTTAAGCTGAAAATGAACAACTGCTATACAGACTATCATGTCATGCATAGTGTTTGTCTGCACCATCCACTGTTAATTGGTTGTTTTAATTGTCAGCCTGGTTTATGTGAACCATCAGTAGGAACAATGCTCTGGAAGAACACATTGTTGACTGGATCACTTCTTAGTTTGAGAGATAATATTATAAGAATTAATTGCCAAAAATGCAAACCACCATACTGAACAGACTACTATGGACTGCTATCATACAAGAAGACAATATATGAATCACTCATTAATGACATATGAAGAATGCTACCCTGCTTTTGACTACAGAATTGAAGATGTCATATATATATGCTATCTGATTTTTGAAGACATTATTTGTCTGCATCTGTACTATCTGCTGTTAATTGGTTGTTCTGATTGTCAGTCTCATTTCTGTGAACTGGTGGTAGAAACAATGCTCTGGAAGGATATATTATTGCACTCCTTAGTTTAAGAGACAACATTACAAGAATTAATTGCTGAAAATGCAAACTGCCATATGAAGAACTGCCATGGAGAATTAGAAGGCATCATATATGAACTATCACCTGAGTTAATTATTTGAAGATACCATTGTCCAACTTTTGATGACATATAAATGCCATCCATTGACCTGACCACTAAATAAAGGACCACCATGGAGAATTAGAAGACATTATATACAAACTATCACCTGAGTTAATTATTTGAAGATACTGTCATTCAAATTTTGATGACATATAAATACTATCCATCAACCCAACTACTATACAAAGGACTACTATAGAGAATTAGAAGATATTGTATATGAATCATCACTTAAGTTAATTATTTGAAGATATCATCAACTGACTTTTAACAACATATGAATACTATCCATCAACCTGACCACTATGTAAAGGACTGCTATGGAGAATTAGAAGATATCATATATAAACCATTGTCTGAGTTAATTATTTGAAGATATTATTGTCCAACTTTTGATGACATACATATGAATGCCACCCATCAACCCAACTGCCATACAAAGGACTGCTATGGAGGATAGAAGAAATGAACTATTATTACCTATTAACAATATATGAAGACACTGTCACCCATCTGACTTTTGAAGATGCTATCACCTGATCTTTAAAGATGAACTGCCACCCAAACCATCACTATCTGACCTTTGAAGATGCCATCAACCACCTGAGTAAAGAATGCTGTTATCTGACTTTTGATGATATACAAATACCTCCCAATATACAAATGGAGTGCCCTGAAGAATTAAAAAGATGTCATATATAAGCTATTATCTGACTTCTAATGACATATGAATGGACTGTACTGAAGAATAAAAAGACATTATATGAACCATTGCTCACTCAACTTTTGAAGAATGTCATCCAACTTTTGATAATATATGAATAAAATAGACTGCCCTGAAGAATTAAAAAGACATCATATACAAGCTATCATCTGACTTCTGATGATATATGAATGGACCATCCTAGAGAATTAAAGGATGTCATCCAAGTTAATTATTTGAAGAATGCTATTGTCTGACTCTTGATGACATATGAATGGGCTATTACATAATATATAAATCCAGCCCATTATATAAATGCCACCTATTATAAACAAACTACCTGACCACTATGCAAAGGACTGCTATAGAGAGTAGAAGAAACAAGCCATCATTTGACTTCTGATGAATAGAATGGACCACCCCAGAGAATAAAAAGACATTATATGAACCATTGTCACCCATTAAAAATGATATATGAAGACACCATCACCTCAACCTTTGAAGATGCCATTAATTGTCCAAGTGAAAAATGCCATTATTCATACTTGATGATATATGAATAGACTACCATGGAGAAATAAAAGATTCCATATAAACTATCATTTCAAACCACTACTCAATTTTTGAATTATCATCCAACTTTAGATGATATTCTGAATTAATTATTTGAAGATTTTTAGGACCTTGAATAATATTTTAACAATTGTCTGAATATATCATGAATATATCTATACAGGGAGAACAAAAATATAAACATTATAGGAATTTGAATAGGTATTTTTGTATCAAAAATAATCTATTCAGAGGGAAGATGTAACATATGGTATGAAATAGAATCAGGGAAATTGACATTTGATTACAATACCCAAATCTGATTCCCAATATAGTATAGCAATCAATTCTACAATTGTAGAAACTTTAACAACTATAAATATAGAAGATTTACAGTTGTGAAAACCAACTTACAGAAAATATAGTCATAACTTAGCTACTTTATAGCTAGCAAAACTATATAAATAACCCAGTATTTTAAAGTGAATAAAGCAGCACAGTTTAGTTCAGTTCAGTTCTTTACATATTCTTTTCCCCTTATAAAATCCATCAAATAAATCAAGTTCCATGCTTCCTATGTTAAAACATAAAAATTACATACTATAATATATTGTGATGTGCATAATTGATAATGTCAGAATATGGAGTATGAGTGACTGCTAAGATCAGACAACATAATGGCATGATAATCAAATAGACAACCTAATTCATCAAGTGATCACACCAAAAGGAGAAATGATAATCTGAGCTGAAATGAAGAACACATTATTTAAAAGACCCAGCCTCAGCCTTAAAAGCTGGCACCAAAGAACAAGTACTCTACATACAATGCCTCCCACCTGCTATTCCAACTAGATCTCTCACTGCTCTATCCTTTTATCAAGTCTTAAGACCATTGTCTTTGATGTCATCAAGAAGGCTATCTGGTACCTGGATATCTCAGACCATCTGAACTTCTATACCAAAAACCTTGGGCACTTCATCAGCTACTGGTACATTATGGCCTAGCAGCTCAAGAATACTACTGACCAGATGAACCTCTAGCATGACTACGAAATTAGCCACCACCTCTGCAATAAAACCCAAGAAGATGATCAGAAAGACCTCACTGCTGAACTGTTAACTACCAGCCAGCTTATCAAGAGAGCTCTCTGTATCCACCAAATCTTCTGCCATGTCCCCTGGGCTATAGTACACTTGCAAGGAGTAACTGCTAGGAATATTGTCCACCTTACTATTGAAGAAGCCAATTGGATAGAAGCCAAAGTAGCTGATTATATTGAAAGCAACTGTGTCACTATAGGAAGTCAACAAACTGAACCCACTTTGCTAGATTTCCACACTACACCCCTTTGAGATAACCACCAAGGTCATCTCATGAGCCTTATGGAGATATTTGAAGGACTGCCCATTACTGTTGAAGTACCTGCTGGAGCTACCAACTACTCACCATCTTGTTAGCCTTAATTTGTATCATATTATTTGGGAGCTGAATCAAGAAAAAGCTCAGAAGTCCCTGTCTTTGAGGAGGAGGTTCAAGAACTCCAAGACTCCACTTCTGAAGCAGTCTGGTCCCAATTATCTTACTCATAAGACACATAGTTTCTGAGCATTTGTTCAAGTGTTCTGTTCATTTGCTCAGTTTGTCCATCAGTTTGAGGGTGAAAGGCAGTGGAATAGTGATTTGAGTTCCTAGAGTCTTAAAGAGTGCTTGCCAGAAGTGACTTGTGAATTTGGAGTTGCAGTTACTGACAATTACTCAGAGAAGTCCATATTGGTAGAAGATAGACTTAAAGAAGATTCTTGCAATTTTGGGGGTAGTGGTATTGGTTGTGGTTGGCTCGGCAATTGTGATGTTAGTCAGGTGGTCCACAAACACGACTATGGCATCATAGCCTGATTTTGTTCATGGGAGTTATACAATGAAGTCCATTGTGACTTGCTTGGACTTCTTGGTCAGAATCAGCAAAGATTGTAGAAGACCAGCAGGTGTTTGATTGCTTAACTTGTTTCTTTGGCAAAGATCATAGCTTTGAACATACTCCTTGATTTCCTTGAGCATGTTGGGCCAGTAGTAGTCTTGTTGAATGTTCTTGATGGTCTTCTCAGTTCCAAGGTGATCAGCTAGTGGGGAGTCATGATGTTCATGAAGGATCTTATATTGTAGTTCAGGGTTTGCAGGGATATAGACCTTGTCTTAATAGTACATGAGGTTGTTCTTGAAGGTGTACTTTTCTTTGAATTCCTTGGTATCCTTTTGTAGAACCAGAGAGTCTTATTTATAAGCTGTCTTGATCTGGTTAAAGAATTCAGGTGCCATGGTGACTTGTAAAATAGCAGCAAGGTCAGGCCTTCTTGAGAGTACATCTGGTACAACCAGGGTTTTGCTGGACTTGTAGATGATGTTCGAGGTAAAGGTCTGAAGTAACTGACTCCACTTGGCTTATTGACAGGAAAGAGTTGGTTGGGTATTGATGTACTGAAGGGACCTGTGATCAGTGATCACATCGAACTCAACTTCTTCTAGATAGTATCACCAGGTTTTGAGAACATGAATGATTGCCAGAAGTTCCTTTTCATAAGTGGCTAGCTTTTGTTCTGCAGGGAACAATTTTCTTGACTTAAATGCAATGGGTCTGTGTCCTTGTCCATCATTTTGAGAGATGACTGTACCAATTGCAAAGTTGGATGCATCAGTAGTGACAGTAAACTTCAAGTTTGGGTCCATGTTTCTAAGGACAGGTGCATGAGTTAGGTGGTTCTTGAGTTCTTGAAAGGCTTGTTGACAGAAGGTGTCCCAGATGTAGGGAGCATAGTGGTCAGAGTTGGGTTTCTTTCACAGGAGGTTTGTCAAAGATTCTGCTATATCAGAGAAGTTCTTGATAAATCGATGGTAGTATCCAGCCAGACCAAGGAAGGACCTAAGTTTGGTAATACTTGCTGGTACAGGTCACTGTTCTATGGCTTGTATTTTCCTTGGGTCTACTTGAATTCCTTTGGCTGATACAATGTGTCCAAGATATTTGACTTGATCTTTGAAGAACTCACACTTCTTGAGCTTTGCATAAAGCTTGTATTCATGGAGGATCTTGAGGACTTGTTCGATATGTTTAATATGTTCTTCTTCAGTGCCACTGAAGATCAGGATGTCATCAATGTACATGAGTACAAAGATATAGAGCTGATCCTTGAAGACAGTCTGCATGAGGTCTTGGAAGATTGCTGGTGCATTGGTGAGACCAAAGGCCATGACTAGAAATTCATACAGTCCAAATGGTATCATGAATGCCATTTGGGTATGTCTTCTGGCTTGATGCGAATTTGGTGATATCCAAAGGTGAGGTCAATCTTGGTGAAGTATTTGGCATTCTTGAGACCATCAAATATTTGATTGATGAGTGGCAGTGGGTAATGATTCTTGACAGTAAGCTTGTTGAGTGCATGGTAGTCTATGCATATTTGCAAGATATCATCCTTCTTCTTGATGAATAAGACTGGGGAGCCAAAAGGTGACTTGCTTGGCTGAATGGCTCCATGCTCGATGAGTTTGTTGAGTTTCTTCTTAACTGCTTTAATTTCAAGTAGTGACATATGGTACATCTTCTTCTTGGGAATGGCTGCATCAGGTACCAGCTTGATTTCGTGATCATGGTCTCTTGAAAGTGGTAGACCAGGTAATTTGACTGGGAAGACATCCTTGTACTTGTCCAGTAGTAACTTGATGCTTTTGCTGATTGATAGCTTCTTGTTTTCTTTCTTGGGTCAGATTAGTATAACAAAGACACAGGTAGCTTTCTTGAGGGCCTTCTTGAACTGGATTGCAGAGAGAGTTGTAATTGGAGTTTTTGTCAGGGTCTTGTCTGGCTTGATGGTAATGTTGGCTCCATCTTAAATCAGGGTAATTTCATTCTTGGTCCAATTGATGTGTGGGTTGTGTCATGTAAGCCAGGGTTTGCCTAAGATCAGGTCATGATCTCTTAGGGGTGCCACTTCAAAATCTAAACATTCCCAGTACTTCTGAATCTTGAGGGGAAGTTTAGCAGCAATTGAGTCAATTGGTAGAGTGGTGCCATCAGTAGTGATAACTCCACCATTCTTGCTGACTGGCTTGGTGATAATCTTAAGCTTATCAATGAGGTTCTTGTTGATGAAGTTTCCAACAGCTCTGCTGTCTATGAGAACATCTAGTTCTTGATCTTTGACTAGATCTTTGAAGATAAGCATTGAGTTGGCTTGGTTCTCAGCTATGCTAGCAACTTGATCAGTACTGTCAAAGCCTTTCTGATCTTGCTTGGTTGATGACAGCTTAGTGACTTCTTTGATGATAGATAAAGTGGCTTACTCCAGAATGAGTTGTACAATTCTGTCACCTTCATTGACAGTATATGGTTGGTCCTTGTGATTGACTAGCAGGACTTGCATTTCTCCTTGGAAGTCAGAGTCAATGACTCCAGCACCGACATCCAGTAAGTGCTTGATACTGAGACCAGATCTTGGTGCAATTCTTGCATAATGTTCCTTGGGTATTTCGACTGCAAGGCCAGTTGGAATGAGCCTTCTTTCATGGGCAGGAATAGTGACTTGTTGAACAGATTGAAGGTCTAAACCAATGGCTCCTTCTGATTGTACTTGAGGAATCTGAGCCTTGGAATTGACTTATATGAAATTGAGTATGACTTCTTGTTTGACTTGTTGACCTTGAGTGTCTTTGGACAGAACCAGAATTCTCTTGGGTTCAGTAGTCTTCTTGGGACATTTTGTAGCAATATGACCAGGCTGTTAGCAAAAGAAGCAGGCTCCAGCCTTTTTGAGGTACTCCTTTTCCTCAGATGTAAGCTTGTTCTTCTTGTTCTTGTCAATGGTATCTAGATCTATGAGGGCAGGTCCAACAGTTCTGACTTTGGTTTCCTCTCTTCTGTGGTTGTTGTTGAATGGTGGTCTCTTCTGCTCGAAGTGGTTGCCATAGGTAATGACATT
This sequence comes from Jimgerdemannia lactiflua, assembly GCA_003951145.1. NCBI lineage: Eukaryota > Fungi > Mucoromycota > Endogonomycetes > Endogonales > Endogonaceae > Jimgerdemannia > Jimgerdemannia lactiflua. Next base: position 3,515 of record RQIL01042946.1, on the reverse strand, counting down.
GAACCTATCAGCAATTTTCATTACAGTGTCTAGGTCTTTGGGTTCTTCAAGTTCAACACAAACTCAGGTTTGTTCTTTGAGACCTCAGATGTACTTATCGACCTTCTCATCTTCAGTAACATGAGGCAGCTCTAGTAGGATAGATAGGAATTGTACATTGTATGCTTGTACAGACTTGAGTTGTTTGATATTTGCTAGGTGGTCTCATGCAATCTTAGTGCTGTTGACAGGTTTGAATTGGCCCTTAATAGCATTTGCAAATTCGCCCCAGACCTTGATTTGGCCAGAGAATCTTGTGTTCTGGACATAATTTCACCACCAGATTGCAGCATTCCCTCAGAGAAGTGTGGCAGCAAATTGGACTAGTACTGCTTCTTCCAAATTGGTCAGTTCTCCATACTGCTCCAATTGGAAAAGCCAAGCATCAGTAGACAGTCCTCCTCTTTGGCCATCAAAGGTATCAAGCTTCTGAGGCTTGATGGTGACTGCAGTCAGAGATACCATTATAGGTATAGATGTAGACTGTGCAGGAGCTTTGCCCTCCTTCTTGTCTAGGTATTCTTGAAGTTGGGAAATTTGAGCCAATGCAGTGTGCAAGAGGCTTTCTAGAGTCCTGGATGACTGAGTAGGAATTTGCTGTTCCTTCTCTTCTTCTTGCTGAATGTAGGGTGTGTTCTGTGGGACATAGTTGCCATAAGAGGTACTGTAGGTATTGTTGTCCCAGGCACTGGCATTGGGGTCCATAGACATGGTGTTTGACTAGTTCTTGAGAGGTTTCTTGTTTAGGCAAGGTGTAACTTAACCACTGCTACCAAGTGTAACAGTTCTGATTTCTTAAATAAGGAAGCAACTTGATTCTAGCAGTTCAAAATAACTCAAAGAGTTACTAAGAGTTCAGGAAGATCTTGTGATTTTTAGGAGAAAATATTCTGAGCTTTATTTGAGAGAACAGAGAGAATATTTATATAAGATATAAAAGAAGGATCTGGAAGGATCTGAGAAATCAATGGAAATGCCAAGAGGAAGGTTCTTGGCAATGATGACAAATAAAGATCTGCAATGTTCCATGAAGTTCTGTGACTAGCTAAGACTGGAATAAAAGTGACAAGAATATTCTAGCTATGGCTTAGTGCCAAGAAAGGATTTCTAATCATTTAGAAGGTACTGGAAGGTTATGGAAAGTACTAGAAAGACAAAGAAAAGAAATAAACTATGCTAAAATATTACAATTCTCCTAATTCTATTTTATACTAAATGTTACAATGTTTAAATACTTCAAGTATGGCTCAATGTACTACTTGGTGAAGTGTAAAATATACATATATTCAAGTGTGTTCACATCAATTTCCAGATCATTGGTTACATGACAATCATTTAAAACATATATCAAAAGATTAGTTGTGAGAATTCAGAAATTGGAGATTGATAGCAGGTTGAATGCAGATATTTGAGTTAATGGCTCAATTATTTAGTAGTCAATGAGTTTTTTCTAGTAGTTATTCTATTATCCTTAGTGGGCAGACAGGTTAATGTACATGGTGAAGACTTGTATTCTTAAATATGCAGTTTATGGTACAGCAGATGCAGTTAGTAATAGTTGTTGAAAATCATTCATAGTGACAGCTTATTTACTTGTATCATATATTTGATTGCTTGATAACTTGAGAGCAGGCAGTCTGGCAGTCATTCTAGTTTCTGGCAGTCTTATATCCTAAGGCTAAGTATCTTAAGCCTTATTCCTAGTAGGTACTTAAGTTCCTTAGTCTTTAATTAACTAAGTATTTGATTTCCATGGTGGTTTCCTTTTCATGGTGGCAAAAGTAACTTGATTGACTTGAAATTTATAGTTCATAGCAAGAGCAATTCTTTAACTCAAACTTCTAAGTAATTTTTGTTCTAATTATCTTGTTCTCTGAATTCTGATCTCTTGGAGGTAGTATTTTTCCCTATAAAACTTCTTTTTTACTTCAAACTATCTAACTGAGGTTTATTTATTATAGTTTGGGGGATATTTATACAGATTTATATACTGATTCTGCTAAGTATAAGACTAAATAATTGGTAATTCACAACTATCTAATTAGTGCAGATTTGGAATTCAGATGACTAACTAACTAGATTAGGCTAATTTTATATTTATAACAAATTTGGCTAGTTAAAGTGTAGTCACTATTTGTGCAATTAACTAACTAATTCAAATTTAACTAATAGAACCATCACTGTTTAACCTGAAATTCAATATAACTGAAATTATATCATCCTTCTTTTCATTCTCATTTTCTTTAAAGAGTCTGGCCAAATCATTTTCTATAACCTCCACAATTGTGCTGAGGTCAGTAAGGAGTTCTGGAGGTAGAGAGAGAATATCTGCATACTCTTCTAAAAGATTTTTGAAATTTTCTTCTTATAAAATAAATGGATTATAACTATTCTCCAGATCTTGAGAGATGATGTCAGCAGTGATGATATCACTATAATAATATCACTGTCTACTGAGAGCACAGAGCTGTTTTGCTATTCCTGAGATTTCTAATTAATAGTATCTTCATCCATTAAGTAGGGGATATCTGTGAGATTTTAAGAAATGTAGACTTATAGAAGAGGGTCTTAAAATAGAGTAATTAAATCATAAATGAACTGGTCTGAATTGTATTCTAGGATGGAATTCCAAAGATCTTATACTTCTTTACTCTTGACCAGAATAGTAGATTGGGCTTCTTCTACTATCATCTCTTCTAGGTAGTCTGTACAGTAGATTGATAGCTCTTGAATATCTGAGACCTTGATATACTATAGATTGGAGATAGCCCAGAGTGCATGCTGAAAGATCTGATGGATTCTCTTAGCCAATTACTACTCATACCTATTTATATATATGGTATCTGTCATTTCTTAGGAGCTAGCTTATAAGAATTTCTGGTAGAAGTGATATCTCATCTCATATTCTTACTACATTTAAAGATATTCAGTAGTAGTGAAGATTCTTATCTTTATTTTATAATAGTTGAGTATATAGTGGTAAGGGTCCCTTGTATAGAGGTTCAGACTTGGAATCCTTCTTGTGCATATCCTCATGGCTCTCTTGATGTCATTAAATATCTATTCTTGAACAGATGGCCCTAGATAGCTTCTTGATCTTACTGTTTGGTAGATAGTAGGCATTTTGTTTTATAGTAAGTCTCTTAGTTGTGGTTACTACTTGTACCTCTTCTTAATACTCCTTTTTATATCTTCAGTATCTTTTTCTTTGGTTTGGGGGTAGAATTATCTAATAGTGAGTAGTATACTACTGAGGTCAGTATGAATTATTATGAGTTTAGATAAAGATTATCTTATGATCAAGATGAGTTATAAGTGAGTTATAACTTATGGCTAGTAGCTTGCAAAGTATCAGCAGTCTCCAGGTTCTGATGTTACTAAATTCAGAGGCATCATTACAATATATATTTTTGTAATTTATTTTCATAATTCAGTACCTGTATCTATATATAATAAACTTAGTTATAAATACTATT
>RQIL01042935.1:0-15316 GCA_003951145.1 Jimgerdemannia lactiflua | reverse complement strand
TGTCTTTTTCTATCTATTATAATAAAGCTTATAAAGTATATAAGATATCTAAAGATAGAAGAATAATAGTATTGATAGAGAACTATTCTTAATAAATATTATTCTTGATTGAATTATATTAGAGATAAACTATGTTAGATAAAAGAGAGATGCAAAGAGAGCAATAAAGTAGACTCTTTGCAGGAAGATAGTTGGCCTCCTAAAAGAAGCTAACATCCACTACTATAATAATACTAATTATCTAGATAAGACTATCAGACATCCAGACTACCTACAATAAGACCTGAAACTGGAGTAAAAATATAGAAGAGAAGATTTAGGTAAGAGATAGAAATGACACCAAGGTAATAATTTAGAGTATACTTTGGTATAATAGTTCTAGTTTCTAGTGAGGAAGTGACTTGACTTAGGATGTTCAAAGTAGCTCAAAGAGATACTCAGAGTTCTGGAAGATCTTGTGGTTTCTGAGAGAAAATATTCTAAACTTTATTTATAAGAATAGAGAGGATATTTATATAAGATCTAAAAGAAGGATCTAAGAAATCAATAGTAATGCCAAGAGGAAAGTTCTTGGCAAAGATGACAAATAAAATTCTGCAATGTTCCATGAAGTTCTGGAACTAGCTAAAACTGGAACAAAAGTGACTAAAATATTCTAGCTAAGGCTTGGTGCCAAGAAAGGATTTCTAAGTATTCAGAAGATGCTGGAAGATTATAGAAGATACTAGAAAAGATAAAGAAAAAGAGTAAACTATACTGAAATGTTATATCTCACCCTCCTTAAGAATTAATGTCCTCATTGAATTTGGAAGATAATATAAGAAAATAAAATCAAAAGGAAATACAAATAAAATATGTTGGCTCATTAGCAAGGATCAGCCATCCTTATAAGGTGAGGGCCAAAGTATCATCTTAATTGAATGAGAACTAGTTTGAACCTCATTGGTTGCAGGCTTTGCAGAGTTCTTTTATAAATCTTATTACTGATGCTATATTCCTTAGAGTGCCCCAATGTATAATATACCTAATCAGTACAGTATGCCATCTACTATCCAAGAGAGAGAATCTCATGGATAGTCAATAAGTTCCTTTTTACTTAAACTCTTGAATGAGGTCTTGGGAGTTCTTGAGATTAGTGGTGGGTTTTCAGATAGTATCATATTCATCCACTTGACTAGGTATTCTGTGTGATGGTATTAGATCTGTTTATCTAAGATTTTCTCAACTTCATACTCAATGTGGTCTTTAACCATAGCTGGTACTGAGGGTGTCGAAATTTGGCTAGGGTAAGGGAGTGACTAGTTCTAGGCCTTAAGTTGTGATATGTAGAATACTAGATATATGTATATGTATGGTTGTTGGTAGACTAAAATAGTAAGAATAGATAGAGACTTGTTTAGTGATCTCGAAGAGTTCAAGATACTTGAGTTGGAATTTGGCTGACTAGTAGTTGATTTGAGATTGAGCCTTAATGTTGTCAGCTTTGAGTAGAACTATATATATCTCTAATAGTATAGGTAATATCACATCATTTCTTATCTGCATATTTAGCTTGATGTTGTTGAGCCTTTTGCAGATTTATAGTAGCAATCTTGAGAAGGGAATTCATTTTGTCAATAAGATTCTGAGCAGTAGAGACTTGTGTATGACTGGATTTCTGGAATGAGACTAGGCTTGCAGGGGTCTTGGGATTTTGATCATATAGTAGCTAAAAAGAGGAAAGACCAGTAGATAATTAGATGGCATTATTGTAGACAAACTTAGCATAAGTCAGAGAGTGATCCCAATCATCTTGCTCATAAGATACATAGTTTCTGAGCATTTGTTCAAGTGTTCTGTTCATTCACTTGATTTATTCATCAGTTTAAGAGTGGAAGGCAGTCCTAAATGAATCGAATCAATTCGAATCAAATTGAATTGAGGGTCATTCAAATTGAATTGAATTGGGGATTTTTCAATTCCAATTGAGTTTGAATCAAATCGAATTTGAATTGAATTGAGGGTCTGATTTGAACCCTATTTTTAGAAATATAATAACTCAACAAATACATATCCAAATTTAATGATCTTTAGCTTATTAGATTCCCCTATATAAGAGGATAATAAGCTAAAGATCATTGAATTTGGATATATATTCATCAAGTTATTAAATTTCTAAAAATAGAGTTTGAATCGAACCTCAAATCAAATTGGACCTCAATTCAAATTGATTCAAATCAAATTGGGCCTCAATTTAATTCAAAGTTTTCAAATCGAATCGAATTTAGATCCAATTCGATTCAATTTAATTCATTGGAAGACTACAGTAGATATAGTGATTTGAGTTTCAAGAGTCTTGACAAGTACTTGCCAGAAGTGACTTGTGAATTTGGGATCATAGTTACTGATGATTACTTGGGAAAGTCCATATTGGTAGAAGATAGACTTGAAGAAGATTTTCACAATTTCAGAAGCAGTGGTATTGGTTATGGTTGGCTCAGTAATTATAATCTTGATAAGATGGTCCACAAATACAATGATGGCATCACAGCCTGATTTAGTTTATGGAAGTTGTATAATGAAGTCCATTGTGACTTACTCAAACTTCTTGATCAAAATTGACAATAGTTGTAAAAGATTGGCAGATGTTTAATTGCTTGACTTATTTCTTTGGTAAAGATTGTAGCTTTGAATATACTTCTTGATTTCCTTGAGCATATTGGGCCAGTAGTAGTCTCATTGAATGTTCTTGATGGTCTTCTCAGTTCCAAAGTGACCAGCTAGTGGGGAGTTATGATGTTCATGAAGAATCTTATATTGTAGTTTAGAGTTGATAGAAATGTAGATCTTGTCTTGATAGTACATGAGGTTATCCTTGAAGGTATACTTTTTCTTGAATTTCTTGGTATTCTTTTGTAGAACCAGAGAGTCTTGTTCATAAGTCATTTTGATCTGATTAAGAAATTCAGGTGCCATGGTGACTTGTAAAATAGTGGTGAGGTCAGGCCTTCTTAAGAGTATGTCTGATACAACCAGAGGTTTTCTAGGTTTATAAATGATGTTCAGAGTGAAGGTCTGAAGTAACTGACTCTACTTGGCTTATTGATGGGAAAGAGTTGGTTGAGTGTTAATGTACTGAAGAGACCTGTAGTCAGTGATCACATCAAACTCAACTTCTTCTAGGTAGTATTGCTAGGTCTTGAGAGCATAAATGATTGCCAGAAGTTTCTTTTCATAAGTGGCTAGCTTTTAGTCTGTAGGGGACAATTTCCTTGACTCAAAGGCAATAGGTCTGTGTCCTTGACCATCATCTTAAGAGATAACTGTACCAATTGTAAAGTTGGATTTATTAGTAGTAACTGTGAATTTTAAGTTTGGGTCCATGTTTTGAAGGACTAATGCATGGGTCAGACAGTTCTTGAGTTCTTGAAAAGCTTGTTGACAGAAGATGTCCCAGATGTAAAGAACATAGTGATCAGTATTGAGTTCCTTTCACAGGAGATTTATCAAAGATTCTACTATACTGGCAAAGTTCTTGACAAATTGACAATAATATCCAGCCAGACTAAGGAAGGACCTAAGTTCAGTGAGACTTTCTGATACAGGCCACTGTTCAATAACTTGTATTTTCCTTAGGTCTACTTGAATTCTCTTGGCTGATACAATATGTCCAAGATATTCAACTTAATCCTTGAAGAATTTGCATTTCTTAAGCTTCATGTACAGCTTATATTTATGGAGGATTTTGAGGACCTGTTCAATATATTTGAGGTATTCTTCTTCAGTTCCACTGAAGATCAGAATATCATCAATATACATGAGTACAAAGATATAAAGTTGGTCCTTAAAGATGGTTTGCATAAGATCTTGAAAGGTTGCTGATGCATTGGTGAGACCAAAGGCCATGACTAGAAATTTATAGAGTCCAAATGGTATCATAAAGGCCATCTTGGATATATCTTCTGGTTTGATGCAAATTTGATAATACTCAGAGATAAGATCAATCTTGGTAAAGTATTTGGCATTCTTGAAAGCATTGAAGATTTGATTGATAAATGGTAGTAAATAATAGTTCTTGATAGTAATCTTGTTGAGTATATGGTAGTCTATACATATTCATAAGATATCATCCTTCTTCTTGACAAATAGGACTGAGGAGCCAAAGGGTGACTTGCTTGGCTAAAGAGCTCTTCACTTAATGAGTTCATTGAGTTTCTTCTTAACTACTTCAATTTCAAGTGGTGACATGTGGTATATTTTCTTCTTGGAAATGGCTGTATCTGGTACTGGCTTAATTTTGTGATCATGGGCTCTTGAAGGTGGTAGACCAGGTAGCTTGTCCAAGAAGACATCCTTGTTACTTATTCAGCAGTAGCTTGATACTTTCACTGATTGATAGCTTCTTGTCCTCTTTCTTGGGTCAGATCAGTGCAACAAAGGTACAGGTAGCTTTCTTTATGATCTTCTTGAACTAAATTGTAGAGAGAATTGTAATTGGGTTTTTGTCTGAGTCTTGTCTGGCTTGATTATAATATTGGCTCCATCTTGAATTAGGATAACTTCATTCTTGGTCCAATTGATGTGTGGGTTGTGTTATGTAAGCCAGAGTTTGCCTAATATTAGGTCATAATCTCCTAGGGAATTTTTCAATTCGAATTAAGTTCGAATTGAGGGTCCGATTTGAACCCTATTTTTTGAAATGTAATAACTCGACGAATATACGTCCAAATTCAATGACTTTTAGCTTTTTAGATTCCCCTATATAAGAGGAATCTAACAAGCTAAAGATCATTGAATTTGGACATGTATTCGTCGAGTTATTACATTTCGAAAAATAGGGTTCAAATCATAACTCAAATCGAATTAGCCTTTGATTCAATTTGAATCGAATTGAATTAGACCTTTGATTCGATTCATTGGGAGCACTAATCTTGAGCTTATCAATGAGGTTCTTGTTAATAAAGTTTCCAACAGCTCTACTGTCTATGAGGACATCTAGTTCTTGACTTTTGACTAGACCTTTGAAGATAAGCATTGAGTTGGCTCAGTTCTTGGCTATGCTAGCAACTTGGTCAGTGCTGCCAAAGTCTTTCTAATCTCACTTAGTTGATGACAGCTTGGTGACTTCTTTGATAACAGACAGAGTGGCTCATTTCAGAATGAGCTATACAATTCTATTATCTTCATTAACAGTATATGGTTGGTCCTTATAATTGACTAGCAGGACTTGCATTTCTCCTCAGAAGTCAGGATCAATGATTTCAGTGCCAATGTTCAGTAAGTACTTGACACTGAGATTAGATCTTGGTACAATTCTTGCATAATGTTCCTTGGGTATTTCGACTGCAAGGCCAGTTGAAATAAGCCTTCTTTTATGAGTAGGAATAGTGACTTATTGTATGAATTAAAGGTCTAAACCAATGGCTCCTTCTGACTGTAGTTGCCTTAAGGTTGACTCATATGAAATTGAATACAACTTCTTATTTGACTAACTGATTGACCTTGAGTGTCTTTTGACAGGACCAGGATCTTCTTAGATTCAGTAGTCTTCTTGGGATATTTAGTAGCAATGTGGCCAGACTAGTGCTCCCAACAAATCAAATCAAATCAAATTTGACCCAAACTTGATTCAATTCGATCAAATCAAAGGTCCAATTTGATTCGATTCAAATTGAATCAAAGGCTAATTCGATTTGAGTTCTGATTTGAACCCTATTTTTCGAAATGTAATAACTCGACGAATATATGTCCAGATTCAATGATCTTTAGCTTGTTAGATTCCCCTTATATAGGGGAATCTAAAAAGCTAAAAATCATTGAATTTGGATATGTATTCGTCGAGTTATTATATTTCAAAAAATAGGGTATGAATCAGACCCTCAATTTGATTCGAATTCGATTCCATTCGAACTTAATTCAAATTGAAAAATCCCCAATTCAATTCGATTCAAATGACCCTTAATTTGATTCAATTCGAATTGATTTGATTCATTTGGAAGCACTAGGCCAGGCTGATAGCAAAAGAAGTAGGCTCCAGCCTTCTTGAGGTGCTCCTTTTCCTCAGATATAAGCTTGTTCTTCTTGTTCTTGTCAATGGTGTCTAGATCCATGGGAGTTGGTTTCCTCTTTTCTGTAGTTGTTGTTGAATGGCAGTCTCTTCTGCTTGAAGTGGTTACCATAAATAATAATGTTGAACCTATTAGCAATTTTCATTACAGTATCTAGGTCTTTGGGTTCTTCAAGTTCAATATGAACTTGGGTTCATCCTTTGAGACCTGGGATGTACTTGTCAATCTTCTCATCTTCAATGACATGAGGTAGCTCTAGTAGGATAGACAGAAATTGTACATTATACACTTATATAGACTTAAGTTGTTAGATGTTTGCCAGGCAGTCTCACTCAACCTTAGTACTGTTGACAGGTTTGAATTGACCTCAAATAGCATCTGAGAATTCACCTCAGATCTTGATTCAGCCAGAGAATCTTGTGTTCTGGATATGATTTTACCACCAGATTGCAGTATTCTCTTGGAGGAGTATGACAGCAAATTGGACTAGTACTGCTTCTTTCAAATTAGTCAGTTCACTGTACTGCTCTAGTTGGAAAAGCCAAGCATTGGTAGACAGTTCTTCTCTTTGGCCATCAAAGGTATCAGGCTTCTGAGGCTTAATAGTAACTATCACTGGAGATATGTATTAGCATAGGTACTGGTATAGACTATGCAGGAGCTTTGTCCTCCTTTTTGTCTAAGTATTCTTGAAGTTGAGAGATCTGAGTCAATGCAGTATGCAAAAGACTTTCAAGAGTCCCAGCTGACTGAGTAGGAATTTCTTCTTCTTCTTATTAGATATAGAGAGCATTCTATGAGATATAGTTATTGTAAAAGCTATTGTCCCAGTTATTGGCATCTATAGATATAGTATTGTGACAGATTCTTAAGAGGTTTTTTGTTTAGACAAGATGTAACTTAACCGCTACTACTAAGTATAATGGTTCTAGTTTCTAGTGAAGAAGCAACTTAACTCAGAAAGTTCAAAGTAGCTTGAAGAGATACTTGGAGTTCTGGAAGATCTTATAGTTTCTGGGAGAAAATATTCTGAGCTTTATTTATAAGAACAGAGAGGATATTTATATAAGATCTGAAAGAAGAATCCAGAAGGATCTAAGAAATCAATAGTAATGTCAAGAGGAAAGTTCTCAGCAAAGATGACAAATAAAGTTCTACAATGTTCTATAAAGTTCCAGAACTAACTAAAACTAGAATAGAAGTGACTAGAATATTCTAGCTAAGGCTTGGCACTAAGAAAGGATTTCTAAGCATTTGAAAGATACTGGAAGGTTATAGAAGATACTAGAAAAGACAAAGAAAAAGAGTAAACTATACTGAAATATTATATTTAAGCTTTGATTTTTAACTAATTAAATTTATACTAAATGAAAATTCCTATCCAATAATAGCTACTCTTAAAAAAAGATACCAGTATTGAGATATTCTATATCCAGTCTTTACTAATAAGATCTCTTTCCAGTCAAGATTTATATATAGCTAATAACTTGAATGATAATGATATTACCAGAGATCTGCTAGAGAGTAGAGATAATAATGATAATAATGATACCTCTCTCTGGTAATATTCATATTATATCAATTTTTCATATACTTTTTCATCATTTATTAAAGAAAGCTCTTAAGATAATAATGACAATATAAGGTTTTAGTAAGAGTACTAGTATAGAAAGTTGTAAAGCATTTAAATAGTAATATGGCAAAAGAGATATAGATGTGGGAAAGGGATTCTTTGGGCTATTAATAGGAAGAGAAAATGGTGGGAGTCAGGAGATAAGTAAGAAGGCCAAAAGTAATAGAGCAGTGATTTTTATAGCTATGGTTAAGAATAGTGGAGATGAGGAAGAAACTAGTGACTAAAAGATAGCTTGAAAAGAGAAGGAGAAGACTAAGAGTATTAGTGGAGCACTATCTGATAAAGGAGAAAGGGGGCTGGTGAAGGTATGGCTGGTGCAGAGACTAGGACTACTGATAGTAGTATAATGGCTAAAAAAAAATTCAAATATAAATACTAAAGATATAGAGAGAACTCCAGAGAACTAGGATCAGTATATAAGAGTGATTTGTTAGATAGTGTAATAGGTCTGATGGTAGCTCTATTATTCAAGAAGTCAATTTTGGAGTTTGTAGTTATAATGAGTCTCTAAGAGCTAGTAGTAATAGTAAGGATGGTATTGAAACTACTTAGTAAGCAGTTGAGAAAGATAATATCTATGAAGTTCCTGAAAAGACTAGAAGGAGTAGAAATTAGATATATTGAAGAGAAGTACTTAGTAGTAGTTATGGCTACAGGGGTGACAGTGGGAGAGATTGTGGTACTGATAACTAAATATCTGAGATGAGACTAGTATTCTTAATGAGTCATAATGAATGGATTATAATTGATTCAAGTGGATTTAAATCAACTTGATAAATTTAACTTTTGACTCAATTCAAATTGATTTCTATTATTTCATTATGATTTAAATCAGAAATTGAGTTAATTAATTGATTTAAATCAGAATTTGAGTTAATTGATTGATTTAAATAGAATTTGAGTTTTTTTTATAAAGATTCAAGTAGATTTAAATCCACTTATTAGGAGCACTAAGTGGGACCCCAGAATAGTATACTTAGTTATCAAGGAAGTCCCTATGGTATCAATAGAGGAGATAAGAGATTAAATTAAGGTAGTGATGAAAGAATATAGTAATATAGTTGATATTAGATTTTGGATATGAGAGAGTACCCACATTCAGGATAGGTGATGTAGAGGTGAGATTGAGAGTGGCTGAAAAAGAGGTAACAGGGAAGGTTAAAGATTGACCTTAAGTTCTAAAGTTCAATTTCTTCAAATATAAGATATTATAAGTCAAAAGAACTAAAGATAAGAAAGAGGATTTATTAATTGTACTGTAGGAGTTGAATGGAGCTGTAGAGCAATTGTTGAAGGCTTGAGAGATCTTTGAGAATATAATTGTAGTGATAGAGATGAATAGCAAAAAGGTCTATATTAACAAGGTAGCCTAGGAGAAAAAGCAGAAGAAGCAATAATAGGAGCTTTTGGTAAACTTTAAGGAGGGTTCTGATAATGAGAGAAATGGTGGGCTATATGCTGGCAAGGTATCACTGAATGGGCTAGAAGATTTGCATTATTCTATATATACTTCCTGCTGAGTGAAAATTATTAGAGAGAATAATCTGGGATTCTTTATTAATCTAGATAAGGATGAGGTTCATGAGATAGTGAGAAGTGAGGAGCAGAGTGTAGGTGAGGGGCTAGCTAGAATTGGGGAGTTGGGGGATATGGAGGATGTCATTATGAAGAAGATATAAAGTGTAAGATTTAGGATACCAGATGCTACTATTGGAGAATTGGTCATTGGAGGAACTAAGAAGAAGCTAGTAAATATCTTAGAGGAGGAATAAGAGGAGACTATAAGTATAGGGGTAGATGCTATAGAGTGACAGAGACAGAGGGTAGCCATAACTCTCTCTGGTAACTTTTACATTACACAAATTCCCACACATACTTTTGATATACTTTTCATTATTTTATTGAGAAATTCTTAAGGCAATGGTGACCAAGCAAGGCACAGATAAGTGTACTGGTATGAGAGGTGGGCCAGCCTTCAAATGGCAGTATAGCAAGGGAGGGATAGGACTGGGGCCAGAGTTCTTTGGACCATTGATGGGTGAAGGAGCAGGAGGGGGGCAGGAGATGAGTAAGAAGCCTGGGGGAGGTAGAGTGGTGAGCTTTGCAGCAGCTGTCAAGAATGGCAGAGGGAGAGAGAGAACTAAAGGTTGGAAGATGGTGGGCAAGGAGAAGGGGAAGTCGGGAAGTACTGGTGGAATGCTCTCTGGGGGGGGAAAGGGGGGGCTGGGGGAGGTATGACTAGTATGTTGGCTGGGACTGCTGATGGAGGTGTGATGGCCAATCTGGAAAAAAATCCAGATGTGACTGTTGATGGCAACAAGGGGAGTCAGGGGGGATTGGGGCCAGTGTGCAAGGATGATCTGTCGGATAGTGTAATGGGCCTGGTAATGGTACTGTTGCTCAAGAAGTCAATCTCTGAATTCACAGTCATAGTGAGCTTCCAGGGACTGGCAGTGATGGCAAAGATGGTTCTGGGGCTACTGGGTTGATGTTGCTTTGGTAAAGTTCCTGAAGGGGCTGGAAGGAGTTGAGGTTAGATTTGTAGAGGAGAAACATCTGGTGGAAGCTCTGGCAAAGGGGATTATGGTGGATGAGGTTGCAGTTCTGATGATGAGGTGCTTGCACTGGGACCCAAGAGTGGTGCACTTAGTGGTCAAGGAGGTTCCTACAGTGTCAGTAGAGGAGATGAGGGGCAGGGTCAGTGGGGTGATGAAGGAGTATGGAGATGTTATAGATATCAGATTTCAGATGTGGGAGGGGATGACTTTCAGAACAGGAGATGTGGAGGTGAGGCTGAGAGTGGCTGGAAAGGAGGCAACAAGGAGGGCATGTGACTGGCCAAGGGCATTGAAGTGGAGTCCAGTTGAGTGTAAGGTATCAAGGGTGAGAAGGACTGAGGAGGAGGAAGAGGATCTACTGATGGCATTGTGGGAGTTGGAAGGGGCTGTGGAACAGAGGGTGAAGGCCTGGAAGATGTTTATAGATATGACAGTAGTAGAGGAGATTGAGGGCAAGAAAGTGTGAGTGGATAAGAAGGCATGGGAGAGGGAGCAGGGGAGGCAGATGCAGAAGGACCTTCTGGCAAGCTTTAAGGAGAAGTTAAATGCTGGGATTGTACCTCTGCCAGATTCCTTTGGTGGTTGCAGCATGCTCCTGGGCAGAGGAAGGTTGTGGGCAAGGATAAGCCAGAATTCTTCAGTGATATGGATGAGGAGGAGGGAAACCAGACTGGAACAGGAGGGACCATGGTGAGCATTCTGGAGCAAGAGAATGAGAGGGAGGATGTGGTGATGAAGGAGATGCAGTGTGTGAGTTTTGGAGTTCCTGATGTCACACTTGGAGGATTGGTGGTTGGAGTAGAGGGTGAGCATTCAGGGGTAGCTGAGGGAGAGGACAATGAGAGCAAGAGTGAGCCCAAAGAGAGCAAGAGGCCCATGACCCCAGGTGTTGGTTGTATTGGGGGAGCAGGATGGCTACTAGCCACTCTTAATGACCTGGTGGCAGATGAACTTGTAGAGGTAGACTTTCATATACTGGGGGGGGTGGAGTGGCAGAAGCTACTGGCAAAAGGGGGAGTGTTGGACAAATTGTTAACAGAGGTAATGACAATCTTGTTGGCAGAGGAGGGGTATGAGGTAGATGTGAAGAGGGAAGCCGAGTTGAGGGAGGAGGCTGGGCAAGTGGTGGAAGACTGTTGGATGATGAAGGATGGGGCGGCGATGTGGAGGTTGGTCCATGAAGATTACAGAGAGGAAGCTAAGGAGAAGGATGATGAGAATGCTAGGGAGATCATGGGTACATTAGCAAGAAATGAGATTGAGGAGGATGAGATGGAAGCAGAGCATCTCTTAGACTTGTCTAGGATAGACATTGAGCTGGAAGTTTGAAGGAACTGAGATTGCAATACCTTAAACAAACATTTCTTCCTATGAACAGTACAACTAATATTTTGTCATTGAATGTCAATCAGCTGTGGGGTGTGAGGTGATGTTGAAACATGTTTGAATGGCTACATGGTTTGGAGGCAGATCTTTTTCTACTGCAGGATGTGAGATGTAAAGAGGAGGAGAACAGGTTGAATTGGACTAGGGAATGGGGTGGAGTGGCTGAATGGTATGGCAGTATTGGGATTCTGATATACAGGGGTAAAGGGGAACTGGTGAATATTGGGAGATGGGGTGACCACCTAGTCTGGGAAATGTGGAGGAGGCCAGGGTGGGGCCCAATAGTGGTCAGATCATATTACTGTCTAGTGGTCCAGAGTGAGAGAGTGGACTGGTTGGAAGAGCTGCTGGAGGAGGGATCTCTGATGGAGGCTGGGGTGGATATCCTGGGTGAGAACTTCAATATGGTGTGGGATACCACCCTGGATCAGTCTGATGGAGGAGCTAGAGTGGCTGGTCATAGTGGTGGGCTAGGTAGATGGGAGGAGATTGAGAGGCTGAGTGCTCTGGGAGATATGGGAAGGACTAAGTGGGGAGTAGATAAGATGTTTACACATTGGGTTGATGGTCTGGGGACAAGGATCAACTGGGTGCTTTCAGTGGACTATTGGAGAGAAGATGTTTGGCAAGAGATTAGGGTGGTCTGGTGCCTCTGGTCAGACCATTGGGGGGTGCTAGGACAGGGGAACTTTGGGGGCAGTGGGGAGGGACCTGGACACTGGCAGTTCAACTATACTCTGTTGGCTGATGGGGACTTGTAGAAAAGCTGGGAGAGGGAGATAGTGGTTAGTGTGACTAAATGGAGAGAGAAGGGAGCCCCAGTGGGGCTCCAGTGGGTGAAGCTGAAGGATGCAGTGAGGATGTACTGGGGTGAGGCTAGTAAGTGGAGAGGAAGGCTTCAGTGGATGAAGGGGAAGTGGGCATCTCATTGGATGGAACAGCTATTATGGCAGTGGTCAGAATTGAGGGGGCATAGGGGTATGGAGGAGGAGGCGGATTGGCGGAAGGCATGGATAAGGATAGAGATTGAGGAGCTAAAGGAAGTCTGGAGGATAGAAGAGGAGAACTGAGTATGGGGCATAGTGGTGAGACTTAGGTAGCAGAGGCTGGAGGAAGGAGAGAGGCCATCCAAGTACCTCACTAGGCTGCTGAGAGCAAGGAGAGTGAAGCAGAGGTAGAAGGGAATCATTAGTGAGGATTGTAGCTTAGTGACAGGGATCCAGGGGAACTTAAGAGTTGTTGGGGAAAATTGTGGAGTGAGGAGGAGGGAGGAGTGGACAGTGAGGCCATTGAGGACTGCTTAGAAGACTGGTGTCCCTCAGAGGTAGAGGGGCTTGGGGAATTGACAAGACCAGTAAGAGAGGAGGAGATTCTGCAGGTCTTGGCAGCCACTAAGTCGGGGACTGCCCCTGAGAAGGATGGGCTGCCTTGGGACTTCTGAAAGAAGATGGTGAAGGTGGAGGAGGTACAACAGGAGATGAGAGATATGTGTGACAAGGTGATTGAGTCTGGGTCCTGGCTGGGTGGGCAGAAGCTGGGGTTGGTGGCACTTCTTTACAAAGATAAGGGGTGGAGGGAGGACTGGAAGAATTGGAGGCCAATCATATTCCTGGATATGGACTACAAGTTAGTCATGAAGGTGTTGGTGGCAAGACTGCAAGTAGTGGTCCAGCAGGTCCTGGGAGAAGAGTAGTGAGGCTTTGTTGGGAGGAGATTGATTAGAGATGGCATAGCTTGGGTGCATGGAGTTATTGAGGGGGCAAGGGCTGCTGGGTTGGATGGTAGATTGGTGTTCTTGGACCAGGAGAAGGCCTATTATAGGGTGCAGCAAGTCTGGCTAAAGAAGGTGCTGGTGAGAATTGAGATCCCAGGGGAGCTGGGAAGCTCAATTGTCTGCCTTCTGGAGGGGAGTCAGGCAGCAATTATGGTGAATAGGCACAGGAGAGTTGCTTTTCCTCTTGGGCAGGGGGTTCCTCAGAGGGACCCTCTGTTACCCATTCTGTATGCTCTATCCTTGGAGCCATTGCTGGATAGAATCAGGAGGAGAGTTGAAGGGCTAAATGTGTTGGGAGTGAACTGGAAAGTGGGTGCCTTTGCAGATGATATGGTGGTGGGCCTAGGTACTATTGCAGATGTGGTGAAGCTGAAGGAGGCCATAGAGTGGTATGAACAATGTTCTGGGCAGAAGCTGAACTGGTATAAGTGCAAAACAATGGTACTAGGGAATGGTCTGATTGGCAGAGATATTATTGGTTCAATTGTTCCCCCTGGAGAGGCAGTAAGGTATCTGGGGATCTTTCTCTCAGTGTATGGGTCAGTCCTGCCCAAGGTTTGGTGGGAGGCAAGGGTGGGAATGTGGGGAGATGTGCTGAGGAGTTGGGGAGGGTGACACATTTCTCTGGCAGAAAGGGTGACTATTTTGAATATTTACTGGATGCTGAAGCTGTGGTATTTGGCATACCATTTGGACTTTCCGGTGTAGGTGGTCAAGAGGCTGTTGAAACTGGTGAGAGAGTGGATCTGGGTAGACTGCAGAAGTCAGATCAAGTGGGAAGTCTTGGCAATACTGGTGTAGAGGGGGGGCCTGGGACTGATAGACTTTCCAAAGTACCTGTATTGTCTGCAGGCCTGGTGGCTGAAGAGAGCAGTGATGCTGAAAGGAGGGGGTTGGGTCCTACTGATGCAGAAGGTGTGGGAGGTGAGGTTTGCCCCCTGGGGGTCATCTGGGGACCTTACAACTTTGGTGGAGGAGGGTGGGAGTCAAAGGCTACAATATAGGGGGTTCTGGTAAAGGGTGGCTGAGGAAGTATACAGGATTGGTATTAGATGGGAGGATTGTGCTGGGGTGGAGCAGCAGAGGGGAGGAGGGTGGCAGTAGTATAGATTACTGTTGGGTAAAGTGTCAGCAATGGGTGATGGGGTGGAAAGTCAGAGGGGCCCGAGGCAGGATTTATGGCCAGAGAGATGGCAGTAAGTAGAAATCGGAGAGGAATGGGACTGGAGAGGACTATGGACCTGGGGTTTGGAGACAAAGAAGTAACTATCCCCCAAGTTTTGGGTGGTATAGTGGAGGGTGCTGAGGGGAAATATGATGCTGAACTTCAGATCTAGTCATTTGATGCTGGGAGGGGCCTTTGAGTATGAGGAGTGTCATAGAGTAGGGCAGGAGGGGGGAGTGGTGCAGACCCCAGAACATTGGCTGGGAGAGTACAAGGTACTGGCCAGGTTCTGGGAGATGGTGGAAGGTAGATTGGGGGGGGACTACAGGAGCCGGGGGTCTGGTTGCTGGGAGGTATTGAAGAAGAGAATACTGGGGGGCATTGGTGATGAATGGCTTATGCTGGGGTGGGTACTGGCAATATGGGTAGGGCTTGCTGGACATTGGCAGACAGTGTTTGAGGAGGGCAGGCTGATGTCAAAGGAGGAGAAGGTGGTAAGATAGGAGGGCCTACTAGTTGACTTGCTGTCTGGGTGGCAGAGGAGGTGGGACATACAGGGGGGTCACCATTGGAAATTGGTGGGGGCCATATATGAAAGGAGTGAGGGGAGGATTCAAGTTAAGAGTGGGGAAGTAGTGTTTGTAAGGGTAGGAGTTGGGGGGATAGCGGCAGTGGGAGTGGATTAGGATAGGTTTGGGAAGAGGCTACCAGTGTGGTATAAGGACACCATCAATGTTATAGATAGTTAAT
>RQIL01042924.1:0-15321 GCA_003951145.1 Jimgerdemannia lactiflua | reverse complement strand
TAACAATCTAGAAAAAATATATTAGTAGTAAAGAATCCACTTAATGTAATGTGCCTGGCTCAATGGATACAAATTACAAGGTTGGGCAGCTGTGTAGATTGGCTTGAGCCTCTAGTTACTTTGTCAAAAAGCAACAAAATGTTTAGATAATATGTATAGATTTCTCTTGTATTGGTGTTTAGGGGTATAATATTCAATAGCTGGAGACTTTCTGTAAGTAGTTTCCTAATTTGGCAGTGTTCTTGGATAGTGGGCAATTGGTATAATGATTTTCTGTGAGTGGATTTCCTTCTTGGGTGGTGGTGGATAATTCGTGTGACTGATCCTATATATAGCGAATTTGGCAGATTTTCTTACAGACTCTCTGGGAACCAGTGATCAATTTCCTTAAAGATGTGGGTTCTGCATGTTCATGATGGGCAATCAGGTTCCTTATTCAGGTGAATAGACTAAAAGCAGTGAGCTCTCAGTGTGATCTTCGAATAATGCAAAGTGGATGATGCAGCTAAGCAGTTGAGGCAGGTTACTTAAATGATGTAGACAGAATGAGGCAGTTGAAATGAGGCGAATTCTGTGAAGCATGGCAGATCAGCAGATGAATGATGGACTTGAATGATACAGATCGACAGAATGTGGTAGATTGGCAAACAAAAACATAGCAGACTTCTCTTAGACTTTAGCTGACAAGCTATGTCAGGACTACTTCATTTGTATGATAGATTGCTGCAAAGGTGTATCAAGACTGGCTTTGTGAGATAGATTTCTTCAGGCTTCAAAGTTATGTCAAATGACTGGTTTTGAGAGATAGACTTAAACTGGCAGATTTCTTCAGGCTTATCTAGTAAGTGAACCAAAAAGGCAGACTTCATTGTATCAGAAAGTGGACTGGAGTAGAAAGTAGCTCACAACTTCTTGGCAGTGACTCATTGGCAGACATATCTCCTAAGTATTGCAATCCAATCTTTAGGATCAAGTGGCTTTTGGCAGGCATTTCTTCTAAGTATATCAGACAATTGACTTTTGCTTTACTTTTGGAACTGAGGTTTATTCACTCTTGGTCTCTGGGGTATTTTATACATTTGTGATTGCTACCTTGGTTGCTATCTGGCTAATTATAGATTGCTATTTATAGTGTGTTTGGTATAACAGCTACTGTCAGGGTGATAGCCACTATCAGAGTGATAGCCACTGTCAGGGATTTTCCCTTCTTTAGCTATTTGGTTATTTATACAGATTTCTGCAGCAATGGTTGCTGTGCTGGTTACAAACCACCAAAAACATAGCCACCTCATAATTAGCCAGATGACATGAATAGCTTACAATTAGCCAGATAACACAAGTTACATCAGCCTCCACTAAAGAGTGGTCTGTCCTGGACTATCCTTTAGTCATTATTCCAGTAGGCATAAGAATCTTCAGCATCTATACCCATATCATCATCTTCTTCTGTATCTAGGTCACTCTATTCCAATTCTGGATCTTCTTGTTCTTCAGGAAATAGAATGTCTAGTTGTTGAAGGATACTCTGAAAGGTGGTTTCATTCATCTGATGGATGTCATTGAGGCAAAGATGAGACTGCACCAGGGCTCCAAAATTTCATTTATATAAGGTATAGATTCATTTGGCAGTTCTTACTTCTCTGAGAGTGATTCCTGCTGGACTCTTTATGTATGGTTGGTCTGTCAACAGTTGTCCAATATTGTAGAAGGCCTGCAGATGGTGGATCTGAAGCAACCTCTGGGCAATGGTGAGATTCTCTTGATGCTTTTGGATCAATTGTATTGGAGTTCCTTCAAGTTGGTGGAACTGAGGTAAAGGAATTGGCAGGGCTTGGAAGGAACTGAGGATAAGGGTCTGGAGGATTGATCTATCCTCTGAGTCATGGTTTGTACAGATATATATTGAGCTGATTGATGTGAACTGGAGTTCTCAAGATTTGTCCATCCATGCTTCTTATATATATAGATACTGGTTCTTCTGATATTGTATATAAGATATGGTCCTTTCCATTTCAGCTCTAGTTTGGCAGCAAAGTTTGTCTCAATCATGCTTCTCCAAACTAGGACTTGATCTCCAATCTTGATCTCCTGATCCTTCTGCATCTGGTCAAAATGCTTCTTTTGTCTTTCCTGGGCCTTGATAATCTAGTTTTGGGCATCTTTTTACAGCTGATCTCCTTTTTCAAGAAGCTTTCCGATGTTCTCATGGTCAGTAGTTCTGGTCTTCTTGGCAAACATTATTTTGAAGGACTTTTGTTTGGTTGAGACAGCAGGGATGTTTCAGATTTCCCACAGGATTTCAGATAAGCAGAGGTCCCAATTAGTAGGATTGACTTTAGCAAGTCCTTTCTTGATGGTCTGGTTCATTCTTTCAGTTATTTCATTGATTTGTGGGTAGTAGGATATAGTTTTTTTCAGGTGGATCCTATGAATTCATGTATAACTTGAGATTATGTTATTCATAAATTCAGTTCCTCAGTCAGAGATGAGTTCTTCAGGGGGTCCATATCAGAGGGTGAGGTTATGAAGGTGTCCAACAATGGTCAGGGCATCTGCAATCTCTATGGGGTATACTTTGGGCCATTTGGTCAGATGTTCAACAAATACTAGGATGTATCTGTTTCATTTTAGTGTTACTGGCAAGGGTCCAATTACATCTACTTCCCATCTTTGAAAGATGTGAGTGGGTGGGGAAATTGATTATAGAGGGGCTTAATAGTTCTTCTTTCCTTAATACTTCTGATAGATGTCATACTTCTGGATGATGTCTCGGACTGTGTTCTGAGGTGGGACCAATGTTGATAGTTTTTTCAAATCTTATCTTCTGTATTTGTCTGTCCTTAGTGGGCTTTCTGGTATTCTTGTCAGATGAGATCTTCTTGCTTCTTGATAGTCATGGGAACTTCTTTGAGGGTACAGTTCCAAGATATATCCTTTTTTTGGTTCATTGGGTCATATGGAAGGGAATATCAATATTGTTGTAAGTTCTTCCTACTTTGTGGATGTTGATTTCATAATCTTGGAGGATAAAGATCCATTGGGCAAGGATTCCAGTGGAGTCTTTTCAGAGAAGTAACTATTTGAGAGCTGCATAATCTGTGATCAGAGTGAACTTTCTTCCAATGAGGTAATGTTTGAACAGAGTGACTGCCCATATGACTGCAAGACATTTCAATTTGGTGCTCCCATAGTTGGTCTGCTGCTTGTTGGTGGCTCTGCTTGTATAAGCTATCACATAGTACTGTTTGTCAGGTCCTTCTTATATAAGGATTGCTCTGAGTCCATTCTTGGATATATCAGTATATAGGATGAAAGATTTCTGCAGATCTGGTCAGACTAGGATTGGTGCTGAGGTCAGGCAGTGTTGAAGTTTTCAAAAGGCTTCTTCTTGTGGTTCTTTCTATTGGAATGGTACTCTTTTCTTTAGCAAGGTTCAGATTGCAGCAGAGATTTCAGAAAATCCCTTGATAAATCTTCTATAGTAGGATGCAAGCATCAGGAAGAATAGGGTTTCCTTTGGGATCTTGAGAGTGGGGAAGTTGTTGACCTTTTCTATCTTCTTGGGGTCTGTATGTGTTCCATCTTTAGAAACTACAAATCCAAGGAATTCAAGCTTCTGTTTGCCAAAGTAGTACTTTTTTGAGTTGAGCCTTAGGTGATTTTGTCATATGAGTTTAAAACACTCTTCAAGGTCTCACAGGTAGTCTTCAAAATTTGCTGAGTAGATGTTGTAATCATCCACATAAACAATCAGGCAGTGGTGGATGAGAGGGGCATATACTGAGTTCATCATTTGCTGAAAGGTTGGGGGTACATTGCAGAGTCCAAAGGGTATTCAGAGGTATTCAAACAGTTTTTCTAGGGCAAGAAAAGCTGTCTTTTGGATGTTTTTGGGGTTTATTGGTATCCCATAGAATCCTGTAAATAGGTCCATACTGTTGAAGTATCTTGCATTTTATAGCTGGTCCAGAAGGTCATCAATTTGGAGCAAGGGGTATATATCTTTTTCAGTTACTGTGTTGAGTTTCCTGAAGTCTACAACAAGTCTCCATCCTTCTTTCTTTGGTACAATAAATATAGAGCTGGCTCAAGGACTGGTAGAGGGTCGGATAACTCCATTGTCTAAGAGTTCCTATATGTATTTTTTTTTCAAATGTCTTCAAGTGGTGGGGTATCCTATATGGTTTCTGTCATATAGGTATTGCTTTTCCTGTATTTATACTGTGGTAATATGATGGGTTATATGGCAGGTTGCCATAGTCTGTGGTGAAGATGTCCTGATATTTTGGTTGAATGTTGTTGTTGCTGAGGGGTCAATTCTTCTCCAATGCTTGTGGAAGGCTTCACTTTCTCTTGGGTCGCAGAGGGGCCTTTCCTTTCTTCTGTGATGTTTTGCCATTTCTCTGTAAGTTTAATTCATAAACTTCTCTGTGTGTTTGGTTGAGATAAGGTACCAGATGTCCAATGATGGTTCCTTTTGAATGATGTTGTCCTAGCTTGTATTGGTTGCTCAAGAGTGTACTGGATTCATCTTGTCAGGGAATGTATATCCTTCTATATGCAGATTTTGGATTTCTTCATTGGGTTCAAAGAAGAGGTTCCTGGGGTCTGGTGGTGCAAAGATTTCAATTGTGGTCTGTTCTTCTGATTCAAGGATGAGGTTTTTGTGAAGTTTCACTGGTTGGCAGAAAACTTGCTGAGGGGCATTTGCTTTGAATCAGCTGACTTGAAGGAGGTGTACTTCCTTCTTATCTAAGCTTTCAAATCCTTTGGTTTGTCTAGTGCCTTGAGTGAGCTTGGGTACTTCTTGTAGCTGAGGAGTCTTGTATTTGAGGAAGACTGCCTGTGTGATTTTGTCTCCTTTGTTGATTCGAAACCATTCACCACTTCTATTCTTTAAGATGATCTTGATTTCGCCTGTATGTCTTGGGTCAATAGTTCCTCCTTTGGTAGAAAGTCTTTCAAGGGCTAGTCCAGACCTTGAGGTCAGCTGAATGTAAGTTTCTTTTGGAGGCTGCATGGCAATACTGGTTCTGATGAGCTTTGTACTTTCAGGGCCCATAGTGGTATCATAAAGACTACTGAGATCATAGCCAACATCTTCTTAGTATATCTTCTTGGGTGGAATTGCATTAGAGTGAAGCAGAGTGAACTGTGCAATGTTCTTGTCAAGTGTAGGCTATCCATGGGCTGAGGCTTCTGTGGCTTTGGATCGCCAACCTTTGTTGTGAACTTAGGAGGAATAGGAATGATAGAGAGAGAAGAGTAGTGTTTATTGATCACCCAATGTTATGTGCTTTTACACGATTATGATGATGTCACCCCAATGCCACTGTGCCACAAATTATCTATATCGAGTGTACTATATCGAGTTGTAACCTATAATCTCAACACTCCCACTCAATGAGATAAAGAATGCAAACAAAACATTACCAATGGGATGCTATCTAGATGACTGAAAAAGGTCGAAATTCCCTGCTTATAAGCATAAAAATAGGTAAGAGAAGTAGTGAAAAATGGAAATCCTGAGCAATGTTATAGGTTCCCATCACAAATATTTGCCGTAACACTCATTCTACCTGTTGTTTCACCATAATATTTATTTTTACCCATCGTTCGCCGTTATTTGCTTGTCGCTTGTTGTTATATCCATTCCTTGCACACAAAAATCGAACTTTGCCTTTGGAAGGGCCTTCATTAACGAATCTGCTGCCATTTGCTCCATAGGGATATATAGCAGGCCTATAGCCTCATTTTCAACACATTCTCATATATAATGGTGCTGTATATCGATATGCTTGGTCCTTGCATGATGTATAGGGTTCTTTGCCAAAGCAATGGTGGATTGGTTGTCCTGTCATATAGTCGTAGATCCTTGAGTGAATCCCAGATCCTTTAGTAGTTCATGAAGCCAGATGGCCTCCTTCGTCACCGTTGACAATGCTTGATATTCCGCTTGCGTAGACGACATCGCCACTGATGATTGCTTATGAGTTTGCCACGAAATGGCTCCACCATCATCGAGATAGAAGAAGTATCCTGTCGTAGACCTTCTGTCATCCAAGTCTCCAGCCCAATCAGCGTCACATGCACCGGAAAGGCTTACCATAATAGTACTCCTGCTTACTCCTTTATCACCTAAATTGAGCATATAGCTCCTTGTGCCTTTAATGTACCTGAATATGCGCTTGATTGCTGTCCAATGTGAGTTGTCATAGCATGATGCATATTGTGCTACTTTGTTGATTGCATATGATAGGTCGGGTCTCGTCCTGAGCATCAGATACATAAGAGATCCTACCGCTTGTCAATAGGGAATATTGTTGTTATTAGGTGTATCAGACTTCTTTAATCTCACAGACGTCTCCATTGGTGTTCCGACTGGCTTGTACTCGCTCATGCCAAATCACTCGAGTATTGTCTAAATGTAGGCTTTTTGGCTTAGGTGTATAGTACGCATGCTCCTGTTATGTATGATGGATATCCCCAAAAGGAAAGACGTGTCACCCAAATCTGTCATCTTGAACTTCTTGCATAGTGCCGCCTTTACTTCGTTGATCTCACTTGTCGTCCCAACCAGAATGATATTGTCGACCCAAATTCCCAGGTAAACCATGTATGACGAGTGTATATGTATGGGTCTGCTTCGCATCGTTTGAACCCATTCTCTTCTATGAGATAATTATCGATTTTCGATTCCATAGCCTCGCTGCCTGTTTTATGCTATAGAGGCCTTTGCGTAGTCTGCATACTAACTCCTTCTCATTGTCGTAGAGTTCATATCCTTGTGGTTGAAGAATGTATAGTTCGGTATCCATGTCTCCATTTAGGAAGGCTGTCTTAATGTCCATTTGATGTATCTCATAGTCATACTTGGCTCTGATTGCAAGAAGTATTCTAAGCAAAGTAAGCTTATATACCGGGGAAAACGTCTCATCGTAGTCGACTCCAAAGTCTTATGAATACTCCTTTGCCATGAATCGGGCCTTGTATCGTTCTATGCTGCCATTGCTATTGCATTTGATCTTATACACTCATCGGGATCCTATGGCTTATCGATTTGCCGGAAGAGGGACCAAATCCCACATATTGTTCTCAATGAGTGAGCCATACTCCTCATCCATAGCCTTTTTCCACTCCTTTTTATTGTTTGAATGAATGGCTTCGTCGTAGTGTGCTGGTTCACCGGTCATTGCTATGTAAGCACATTCGCAGGCATAGTTCACATGATGTTGTTTGTGACGAGATGACTTGGGTGGGTCCCAGAAATTTCCCAGATCTGCTTGGACTTCGTTATCTATCTCAGATTTGCACTTTTTCTTATCCTTCAGAGAGATGTCCTCTTTGTTATCCGAAATATCTGTAATTCTCGGTTCAGGGGGTCTCATAGATACTTGCGCTGTTGATCTCATAGGCATAGATTGTACCATTGTTGCTGGAATCATTGGTGTAGTTGCGTTCACCGTCGGCGTAGTTCCACTCGCCATTGGATTGATTACAGGTATAGGAATTTCCATGCGAATTTCCTTTGCTTTCTCTTTGAACTGAACATCGCGAGAGATGACTATACTATGCTTTTGTGTGTTCCACAACCTATATGCTGATCTGTCATATCCAAGGAATATATGCTTATCTGCTTTAGGCTCGAATTTTCCTCTATTTCCACCTTTATCCAATACGTAAGCCTCGCTTCCGAATGTCTGTAAGTGTGAGATGTCGGGCTTGAATCTGCTCCACAGTTCTTCAGGTGTGAGGTTATCATCCTTAGACTGTATGTCACTTTCTTTACTTAAGGCTCGAGAAATGCATCGATTGTGTATGTATACCACCATGTTCAATGCTTCGGCCCAGAAGGATTGCGGCAAACCAGCTGCATTCATCATCATTCGGATCATCTTGATGATCATTCGATTGAACCATTCCATCATGCCGTTTTGTTGCAGAGTATAGGGAGCTGTTCTAGTATGTCGTATTCCATGCTCTTTTAAGAATTGTTTGAAGGACTTGTTTACGTATTCTGTCCCATTATCCAAGCGTAGTATCCCTATCCAAAATTTCGTATCGTTCTCCACACTTGCCTTGAATTCTTTGAATTTTTTGAATGCTTCACTCTTTGCTGAGAGGAAGTATACATGAGCCTTACAAGTGTAGTTATCTCTGAAAATAATGAAATACTTCTTCCCAGAATGTAATGATGTACGCATGGGACCACAGATGTCCGTATGTATAAGATTGAGTATACCATTTGCTCACTTCGTCTATTCCTGAAAAGACCTTCGAGAATCCTTATTCGCTGCGCAGTCATCGCAAAAGAAATTCGAAGATGTACAGTTCGGCAATCCTTTCACCAAGCTATTTCTCATCATCTGTTCTAAGTTTGTCTGGCCGATGTGTCCTAACCATTCATGCCATACACGCCAGGTGTCGTTTGTTGTTGCGGAATGTGCTGATATACTATTCGGTGTACCATTGATTGTGTAAAGGTTCCCTCTTTTCAATGCATACATTAATTCCTTATTGTTCTTTAGATCGATTACTGTTACTCCATTTGGGCGTATGTTGACTCCTTTGTCTTCTCGGGCCATCATTCGTCCTATCGAGAAGAGATTTTTGCCTATATCCAGAGCATATAGTATATCTGCAAAAGTGCCTGAGGGTTCTTTGACCTTTCCATACAGGTGTATACCAACATTTCCTTTGCTCTGAGTGTAGATCACATTGTTGTCACCTAGTTTGATAGGTACGGGATGCTCGAACTTCTCATACATAGAGAACCATTCGTGGTGCACTGTCATATGTTGTATTGTGCCGGAATCTATGAGCCAAACTTCTTCACTGTACACATTAGCACTTGTGCTTACATTTGCATATTGGCAGCTCTCTGCCTCCGTGAAGAACATCCCATCACTGCTCTGATTGTTGGTGTCCATGACATTCGCCTGACCACATTGGTCTCTCTTTTCTTTCTTCTTTAGATTGCAGTCTTGGACACGATGTCCGGGCTTATCACAGTAGAAGCACTTACCACCGAATTTGGAGTGTTGACTATCTCGTTGTCCATCTCGTTGACCTCATCCTTTGCTTGGCTTTCCTTTGCCTCGACCACGTGTGCCATAGAATGCTTTCTCATCGTAGTCTTTGTTTGCGCCATTGTTCTGCCTCAATTCATTGTTTAATAGACTCGTGACGATGTGCTTGTAGTCCGAAAGCTTATCAGATTCCCGCATAGTGGATACGACCACGTTATACATGTCTGGAAGGCCTCGTATAAGGGCCAGGACCTTGTCTTCCTCCCTGATGAGGTCCGCCGGCATAGAAAGTGAGTTCACCTGATTCGTCAGATCATTGATATGGTTGGCATATTCTTGAATGCTCTCCTTGGGCTTCATCCATAAAGTAAATAATTGTCCCTTCAGGTGGAATCTGTTGGACATGGATGCTTGTTGATGGTGATCGCATAGAGTCTCTCAGGCTTCATTTGCTGTCATAGTGTTCATAACAAGTTTCATTTGCTCATTCAATAGAGTGAATGTGATCTCCCTCAACGCCTTGCGATCCTTCACTGGGTCATATCTTGTTACTTGCGCCTGTGGCTTCCAATAGTTCTCTAGACCACATTCCTCTAAGAGATTTCTCATATGGTATGCCCATATGGTGTAATCCTTACCATTGAAGACAGGAATCGTCCTTCTTGTCATCGTAGCCGCCACCGGAGGGACTGTGGTACCCATGCCGGTACCCATTCCACTTGTGTTACTTGCCAGGCTTGGTGTCACAGCACTTGAGCTTGGGCTTCCTGGGTTTGACATCTTCATACATTGTAGTGTAGTGTATACTAAAGAGGTGTGTATATTATCTGCTAACCAGGGCTCATAACCTTTGTTGTGAACTTAGGAGGAATAGGAATGATGGAGAGAGAAGAACAGTGTTTATTGATCACCCAATGTTATGCGCTTATACATGATTATGATGATGTCACCCAATGCCACTGCGCCACAAATTATCTATATCGAGTGTGCTATATTGAGTTGTAACCTGTAATCTCAACAATCTTTAATGTCCAGGTGTGGCCATCTTGCTCCAGTAGAGGGGTCTCAAAGATAATTGATTCCTCTTTTTCCAGTGGGGTCCAGGGCTTCCATGAAATTGATGACATCATCTGTCCATCCTTGGTGAGTTGCATGGCGAATGAGAGCCAGAATATCTTCTCCTAGGTTATATATCTTGAAGATCTTTCTTGTGGGCTTCCTCTTTTTCTCCTTTCAAATTTTTGCTCAGTCATCTCCTCTCTTGAGTGTGTGTACAATCACATCCTTGCTGAGATGGATCTTTTCATATTGACAAGACCAGCATCTGGAATTCTTTCTATGATAACAATATCCCATGGCTTGGAAGTGCTTCTTTCTTTCTTCAATTTCTCCTAGCTTCAGGAATCTGTATCCATTCACATCATACTTGGGTGGGAGAGTAGAGAGGGGCTTTACTTTAGTTTGAGTGTAGAATCCTACTCTGATTCTTCTCATTACAAGTGTGGTAATGGATTCTTTTAATGAGGTTCCTTCTGCAATAATTTTCAGAGATTTCTGCTCAATAAGCTGTCTGGCTTATTGGTTCAATATATGGCATTGATAGCAGTATACTCTTGGTGAGTGAAAAATGACTTGATGGGGGCATCTGCCAATTCAAACAGCTCTCTCTTGATGAGTTTCAGGTCTTAGAATGATTGGTTGTGAGCTGGGTCTGGCTTCTTACTTACTCCAAGAGGTGTTATCAGCTTCTTCCTCCTGTGATTCTTGTGGTACCCAATTTGGATCATCCCATGTAATAATTGCTGGAAGCTTTTCATTTTCAGAAATGTCATCATCTTCTTCCTCTGGTGGCTGGTCCCAAATTGCTTGTACTTCTGCTGCTTTGATTTCAGGATTGGGTAAGACTTGTGTATGGCTTTTCAGCTAGGTATTGTGAAGGCATCTCTTCTTTCTTCTCCTGCATTTGGGGCATACAGTACCAGGACTTTTTCGAATTCCCACATTTCTGGATGAGTGTTCCTCACATTTTTGTCTTTGGAGGCATTTGGTATATCCTCTGGCTTCTCTGGCAATGGCTCTGATTGTAATGGGGATAGTATCTTGTACCCACACATTATATTCTGGTCTGTCTTCTACCATGTGGATTTGGGGCCTCAGTCTGGAATCATTGTCATTTTTGGAGTCTTCTTCTTCTTCTTCTTCTTCTGTGGTGGATTCTTCACTGCTGGTATATTCTTCTTGAATAGTCACCTTCTTCTTTTTCTTTGATGGCTCAAAGCTGGTAACCTTGACTCAGTACTTCTTGCCTCTATAGTCGAATTTGAGTACTTATTGACCAATGTTGACATCTGCATTCATTTCCTTCATCCAATTGGTACCAAGGATCATGTCATAGGTGACAGCTTCAGTCACAACTGCCTTAGAGATGACAAACTGGATTATCCAAGAGTGATGGTGATGTTTTAGACTTCTCCCAGGGGTTGAGTTTGGGCTCCATCAGCTACTATGATGCTGAGGCTAGAGGGTCCATCAATGGGCCATTGAATGCTGTCCAGGAATTTCTTGGCAATGACACATATAGCTGCTCCTGTGTCAATAAGGATTTTCACCTTTTGGCCTCTGATTTCTCCAAACAGATAGGTACTGATATGTCTTTCTGCAGCTTGTACTGCTGGGGTTGCCAGTTCTTCTTGAGGAATGGGAACTCTTCCTGTATAAGATCTGTAGTTTGTAGTAACTTCTTCCTTACTCCAGCAGGTATTAGTTATAGGAACTGCAAAAGTGGAACCTCCATCTTGGCTTCTTGGATCTTCTTCCAAGCTTCATTGTAGATGTCTCAGGGTATGGTCTTGGGGGTGTATTTCTTCTTGGACTTTGGAGTCTTGATTTCCAATTCTGGTTCTTCTCTCATATCTTTATCAGCAGATTCTGGTAGGGTATCTTCTCCATTAATAGTAGCTCCAGGGATGAAGAGTGAAGGAGAACAAGGAGGTGTATCAATCTGCTCTTCTTCATCTTCATCTCAGATAATTCTTCTGCTTGTTCTTTTGGAAGGCTTTCCTACTGCTCAGGGGTGGCCTACTGCTCTCTTTCTCTTTTCTGCTGGATTGACTGTTTCTTTATATTCAGCCTTAGTTGGGTACAAGTCTAGGTCACTATATTCTTCACTGTCACTCTGCTCATAGTCTTCAAATGGGCAAGCTTCTGTTCTTTTGTTGTGGGTATCCTTTTGGTTTGGTGGTTCAGAATTCCTTGAGCTGCCTTGATTGTTACATTTGGGAGCATAATTTCCTTTCTGTCCACACTTGTAGCATTGGACTATATCTCTTGGAGGATAGTTTCGACTATTAGAGGATGGATAATTCCTCTGGTAATCCCGATTTTAGCAAGGGGGGTATCTTGGCTGATAATCCTGATTTTCACATGAATAGTGTGACTGGAAATTCCAATTTTCGCATAGTGGATATCTTGGCTGGTAGTCCTGATTTTCATGTGTGGTGAGCCTTTCAATCTGCCCAACCAGTCTGTCTACTTTCGAATTGAGGTCTTGAATCTCATTCTTGTCCTTCTTCCATTCTTTGGTAGACTTTTCTCCTCTTCTTTCTCCTTGAAGAATTCCTTGCAGGGTCTTCACCAAGAGGTCCTCCTTGTCTTCTTTCTGATTGTCAGTCCAGGTGGTTCCTTGCTTGACATCAAAGTATCCTTGGGCTATATCTACTTGCTCTTCAGACTTCCTAATGCCCAGGATTCAGACATGTTGAGCAATGTTGGGCAGGATTCCATTCATGAAGGTCATTGGACTTATGATGTCTTGATTGGCAGCATTGAATCTGGCAGCATGCATATTCTGGTGAAGAATGCTCTTGGGGATTCTCCAAGATTCATCTTCATTCCCATGATGGATTCTTGGGCTTTGTGGTGGGTTTCATTTCCTGCATACTTTTCAATAATCCAGTGTTGTATGGCCTCATATTGTTCTTTTGATCTTATATTTTCCATGACATCTCTTAGGTCTGTATTGATATCATTTGCAGTTCTGGTGAAGTTACCTTTGGCTAGTTCTCTCAGTTGTGCCTTGAAGACATTGATTCATCTTTGGGTTGACAAATATCTTAGGGCTGCTATTCCTTTAATTGCATCTATGAATTCTCTTGAATCTTTCTCTGGATATCCTATAAATATGGATAGTATTGTGCCCATTTTGTTATTACTGTCCCCTGACTCTGTTTTGATTCCTGAATCTGATTCTGAGTTGTTGGCTATTGATGGGTATGAGCAGAGAATCTGAGTAATAGTGCTCTTCTTGGTACTATTCTGGGGAGCCTTGTGGGTTGAATTCTTGATATTGGGGTTACTGGTCTGGGTAGGTCAGGGAAGACTCTTGGAGAGAGTCTTTCAAGGTGATTGTTAAGGTCTCAGACAATATTGTCAAAGTCTTGGTTGGTGTTGTCTACTTCATCTGGTATGAGCTCATCAAAATCCCTGATTGGTATATCTATTGGTGGAGGATTTTGTACAGTGCTGGCTTCTACAATATCAGATTCTTCTGATACTGAGTAGTATTCAATTCTAGAGGTAATTATATCTCTTCTTGTCCAAATACTTTGTAGTACTGGGATTTCGTCTCCTGTGGTAGCTGAGATTAGTACTGTATCAAAGGTTGCAGTAGTGCTGGTCTCCAGATTGAAGGTTGGGTTCTGTGAGCTGAAAAGTCACATAGATTTCTGGTTTGAAAAATCTTCCCAGTTAAGCCCCCAAATGTAACATGCCTGGCTCAATGGAGACAAATTACAAGATTGGGTGACTATATAGATTGGCTTGAGCCCCCAGTTACTTTGTTAAAAAGCAACAAAATGTTCAGATAATATATATAGGTTCCTCATGTATTGGTGTTTAGTAGTATAATATTCAACAGCTGGAGACTTTCTGTGAGTGGTTTCCTAATTTGGTGGTGTTCTTGGATAGCAGATGATTGGTATGATGATCTCTTGTAAGCAGATTTCCTTCTTGAGCAGTGGTGGATAATTCATGTGACTGATTCTGTATATGGTGAATTTGGCAGATTTCCTTACAGACTCTCTGGGAACTGGTGATCAATTTCCTTAAAGGTGTGGGTTCTGGATGTTCATGACAGGCAATTGGGTTCCTTATTTAGGTAAATAGACTAAAAGCAGTGGGTTCTCAGTGTGATCTTTGAATGATGCAGAGTGGACAATACAGCTAAGCAATCTAGGCAGATTACTTGAATAATGCAGGCAGATCAAGATGGTTGGAATGAGGTGGATTCTGTGAAGCATGGCAGATCAGTGGATAAATAATGGACTTGAACAATACAGATCAGTGGAATACAGTGGATCAGTGGACAAAAACATAGCAGACTTCTCTTAGACTTCGGCTAACAAAGTTACATCAGGACTGCTTCATTTGCATGATGGATCGCTGTGAAGGTGTATCAAGACTGACTTTGTGAGATGGATTTCTTCAGGTTTCAAAGTTATCAAATGACTGGCTTTGAGAGGTGGACTTAAACTGGCAGATTTCTTCAGGCTTATCTGGCAAGCAAATTGAAAAGGTGGACTTCTTTGTATCAGAAAGTGGACTGGAGTGGAAAGTAGCTCACAACTTCTTGGCAATAGCTCATTGGCAGGCATATCTCTTAAGTATTGCAATCCAATCTTTAGGGTCAAGTGGCTTTTGACAGGTATTTCTCCTAAGTGTACCAGACAATTGACTTTTGCTTTACTTTTGGAACTGAGGTTTATTCACTCTTGTCTCTGAGATATTTTATACATTTGTGGTTGCTATCTTGGTTGCTATCTGGTTAATTACAGATTGCTATTTATGGTGTATTTGGAGTGACAGCCACTGTCAGAGTAATAGCCACTGTTCGGGATTTTCTCTTCTTTAGCTATCTGGTTATTTATATAGTTTTCCACAGCAATGATTACTATGCTAGTTACTATGCTATGCTAAGTATTTATGTCATCTGGTTTGTTCATATCATATGGCTAATTGTGAGGTATTTACATCATCTGGCTAATTATGAGGTAGCTATATTTTTAATGGTTTATTACAATAAAGAAAGAGAAGAAATTCAAAAATAACAATAATATAAGACTAAAGTCATAAATTAATATAGTAGAAGATAGACTAGAAGATAATATATAAATCCAAAATACTATTTCAATTACTATTGAAGCTATTGCTGGACAGCTAAAGGATATATCAAATATCTTTAGATCTTAGACTATATATTTTACAGGTAAATTTGCTGGCAAAAATTTAATATTTT
>RQIL01042913.1:0-15329 GCA_003951145.1 Jimgerdemannia lactiflua | reverse complement strand
AAAAAAAAAAAAAAAAACAACTATTCTCAGAATGGGAATTAAAGTACCCATCCCACTAAAACCATATTGAAATCCTCAAGATAAGGAGCAGCTTGTCAAAAAGCAATATATTTATAGAGAGAGAGATTATTAACTCAGACTATATAGGAGAGATTCTTCTCCTTGCAAGAAACTATAACTTAACAATTTCATTCAAATTAAAGAAGTAGAATTGACTAGTACAAACACTTATTCTATGTATCTGTCCTTAATTCAAGGATTAAGGAAGTGTCAAATGGCAGATAAACTAAGGGATAAAGAATTAGATTTGGCTCCACAAGAAGAGGAGTCTTCATAGTAACAAGATTACTAAATTGGATCTCTTAAAGAAGAATTACAAAACCTCTTATATATATTTGAAGATATACTGGTGATAGATTTCAAAGACATTAAGACAAAGAAGTCTATTCTATCATAATGTCAATATCAGAATTTTAATACCAATTTATCAAAAGGCCCACCCTATCCCACCAGCTTATAGAAAATGACTCAAGATAGAAATAAAGAAAATGGAGAAATCTGGTATCATCAAAGAAGCTAGTTAGTCCTTGGTCATCACTTATTATTCTAGTACTAAAGAAAGAAAGATAATTAGAAGAATTTACACCCAAGCTCTAAACAGACTACCAAAGACTCAATGAGGTTATAGAGAAGGATAGACAACCATTGCCCAATATTGATAATATCCTCATCATGCTGGGAAATAAAGTACAATTCTATACTACTCTTGTTCTATTATCTAGATTTTACCAAATCAGCCTTATACCTGAAACCAGTAAAAGGTCAGCTTTTATCACTCTTGATAGAATCTATATCTATCTTCATATGTTCTTTAAAATATACAATTCACTAGCAAGTTTTCAGGAAATGAATTGTATCTTCAGAGATATTATGGGAAAATAAATAATAGTATATATTGATGATATAATTATCTTCAGTCAGACAGCTAAGGAATGCTTAGAATATATTAAGGAAATTCTCAGATGACTTTGCAGATATGGCCTCTACTTCAAGTCTAAGAAATATAAATTTAGAAAAGAAGAAATCACATACCTTGGACATATGTATTATCAATAGTGAGGAAATATACACAGACCTTGCAAAAATTATGACAGTAGCAGTATACCTACTATCTACTAGAATCACGAAGCCTGGGACTTGTATCCTACTATAAGAGATTCATTTGCAGATTCTCTCATATTGCCAGTCATATCTACAATCTGTTATGAAAAGAGATTAAGTTTTAGTAGACACAATTGCAGCAACTTATCTTTAATAAACTCAAGACCAGATTGACCCAGGCACTAATTTTGGGAAGATCTAACTAGACTCAGGAGTCTTTCCTGCAGATGGATGCCAGTATAATGGGACTTGGAGTTGTCCTTGTATAAAATAAAAATGGTATTGAATATATAGTAGTCTATCTCAGCTGAAGTACTCATAAAGCTAAGCAGTTCTATGAGTTATACAAGCTGGAATGCCTTGCAGTTAATTGGGCTGTAGAAAAATTCCACTACTACTTAGCTGGAAGATATTTTACCATTCAGACAGACCACTTGGTACTTATCTAGTTGCTCATCACCAGTGGGCAAAAAGGAATCTATACTCAATAGATCATGAAGCTGAGGAATATAATGCCACAATTACTCACTATCCTGAAAGAATCAACATCAATACTAATGCTCTCTCATGGACACCATGAAGGACCCAACTTCTGCTAAATTACCATAAATAAAGAACTGTTCTCTAGAATTATCAGCTATCTGAAACAGTAAAAAATACCCTCATATTTTGAAGAATGGATAAAAACAATTATTAATTAGACATAGAAAAAATTCAAAACTGATGGAGAAATACTCAAAAAAGGACAGCAATTAGTCATCTCTGAGTACTAGAAGAATCAAGTAATGAAGAAAGTATACAAGCAAGATCATATGGGAGGAATATACATATATAATAAAGTAAGAAGAACCATATAGTGGCTAGAAATAGAAGAAGATATCAGGTAATTTATCAGAATATATAACAAATATCAGAAATAGAAGCAAGACCAATGAGATCAAGCTCCTAGATAAGTAGACATCAGACCAATACTATTCACCTATATTATAATGGATGTAATTGGCCCCCATACCCTTGATATTTATAGGCAACTGATATGTTATTGTCATTGTAAATCTATTTTCAAAATAGGTAGAGACTGGGCCTCTCAAGGAATCCAATGTATAGTCAATTGCTGATTTCTTACACAGAGAAATCATCTGCTGATTCAAGACCCCAAAGAAAGTTACTACTGATAGAGAAATAGAATTCATCAATCAATTCTATGAAATTCTCTATAAGAAGTACAAGATCTAATATATCAAGACCATGTCTTATCACCTATAAGAAAATGGACAAACAGAAAGAACCAACAAGATTCTCAAGAATATCATTATTAAGATCTGTGATAAATATGGAAGTTGGGACCACTATCTTTCAATAGCATTATCTACTTTACAGGATATATGATTACAAAGTACTCATAAAACTATTATTTAGTAAAGTAAGCTCTAGTAGAAGTTTGTTAGCAAATAGTGATGCAATCTGAAAATATATGGACATTGAGATATTGTAACAAATACAAAATATAGCTACCTCATAACAAGCCAGATGACATGAACATTAGTATAGCATAGTAACCAGTACAGCAACCATTGCTGTGAAAAAATGTATAAATAACCAGATAGCTAAAGGGAAAATTCCTGAGAGTAACTGTCACCCTAACTGTGACTATCACTCTGACAGTGACTATCACCCCAAATACACCACAAATAGCAATCTATAAATAGCCAGATAGCAATCAGATAGCAATTACAATATATATAATACTCCAGTAACAAGAGTGAATAAATCTCAGTTTTGAAAGTTCAAAAGCATAAGTCAATTATCTGGTACACTTAAGAGGAAAAACCTGCTAATAAGCCCTTGCTAAGAAATTGTGAGCATTGTTCAATTCTCAACCCCAGTCCACTTTCCAATAAAAAAGATTGGTTTGCTTGCAAGATAAGCCTGAAGTTTTTGCTGCCAAGTTTGAGTGAAGAACTCCACCACCTTTCTAGTTCAAGAGATCTGCTGCTTAAGAAATAAGCCACCCTTTTTCAAGAGAAAGCCTACCATGTTTTAGTCTGTATCATCCTATGTTGTGTCCACTAATCCACTGCATTCTGCCAATCCACATTATTTAAGTTCACATTGATCTACATTTTGTCCACAAACTTGCCATATTCTATAGAAAATCTGCATTGTTTTACATTTCACCTGCCAATCTGCCATGCTTTACAGAATCTACCTCATTCCAACCATCTCATTCAATCCACATCATTAAAGTAACCCACATTATTTGCTTAACTATATTGAAGAACCTGTATCATTTGGAAAGACTGCACCTGAGAAACCTGCCACTTTTAGTCCATTTACCTGAATAAGATAATCTGATCACCCATCAGCTGAAATTGCCCACACCCAGAACTCACATGCTTAAGGAAACTAATTGCTCAAGTCACAGATAAAGAACCCAAACTATTAAGGAAATCCA
The DNA here is from genome assembly GCA_003951145.1 of Jimgerdemannia lactiflua. NCBI lineage: Eukaryota > Fungi > Mucoromycota > Endogonomycetes > Endogonales > Endogonaceae > Jimgerdemannia > Jimgerdemannia lactiflua. Next base: position 11,713 of record RQIL01042913.1, on the reverse strand, counting down.
CCTGATTACCCAAGATTGGATTCTCAGAGAGCCTGTGCTTTTAAGGAAATCTGTCAAATTTGCTATAAACAAGATCACTGAGTTACATAAGTTATCCATCTTTACTTAAGAAGGAAATCCATTCATACACACAACTCAAGAACACTACCTAAAAAGAAAATTATCCAAATAAACAATGCAGAAATCTCCAGCTATTCAATATTATATCTATAGGAGGAACCTATATATTGTAACGTGCCTGGCTCAATAAAGGCAAATTACAAGGTTGGGTGGCTGTTGTAGATTGGCTTGAGCCCCCACTTACTTTGTCAAAAAGCAACAAAATGTTCAGATAATATGTATAGGTTTCTTGTGTTGGTGTCTAGTGGTATAATATTCAACAGCTGGAGACTTCTGTGTGCGATTTGGGCGATTTCCTAATTGGGTAACATTCTTGGGTAGCGGGCGATTTGTTTGAGTTTCTGGTGTGTGGCTAATTTGGCGGATTTCCTTGGCAAACTTGAATAAAATGGCGGACTTCTTAAAGTTGCATCAAAGACTGGCTTCGTTTGTGTGAACGGATTCACTGCGAAGTTGTATCTATAGACTGGCTTTGATTTCCTTTAACTGGCAGACTTCTGGCTTATCTGGCAAGTGAACCAAAGACTTCTTTGTATTGGAAAGTAGACCAAAGTGGAAATGAACAATGCTCACAATTTCTTGGCAGTGGCTTGTTGGCAGGTTTCTCCTCCTAAGTGTACCAGACAATTGAGTTTTGCTTTTGAACTTTCGGAACTGAGGTTTATTCACTCTTGTCTCTGGGGTATTTTATACATTGTAGTTGCTATCTGGTTGCTATCTGGCTAATTATAGATTGCTATTTATGGTGTGTTTGGGTGGACAGCCACTGTCCAGTGGACAGCCACTGTCCACATTATTCCTTTCTTTGGTTATCTGGTTATTTATACAATTTCTGCAGCAATGGTTGCTGTGCTGGTTACTATGCTAAGTGTTCATATCATCTGGTTTGTTCACATCATCTGGCTGTCATCTGGCAATAATTTGGGTGGTACGTTTTGTGGTCTGTCACAATATATTATCTGAACATTTTGTTACTTTTTGACAAAGTAACTAGGGGCTGAAGCCAATCTACACAGCTACCCAACCTTACAATTTGCCTTTATCAAGCCAGACATATTGTATTTGGGGGCTCAACTGGGAATATTCTCAAAAGAATTAGTATGACTTTTCAGCTTACAGAACCCAACCTTCGATCTGGAGACCAGTACTACCATAACCTTTAATACAGCACTAATTTCAGCTACTACAGGAGAAGAAATCCCAGCACTACAAAGCATTTGGACAGAAAGAGACATAATTACCTCCAGAATTAGATACCACTCAGCATTAGAAGGATCTGATATAAAGAAGCCAGCACTGTACAAAATCCTCCATCAGTAGATACACCAACCAGAGATTTTGATGAGCTTATACCAGATAAAGTAGACAATACCAACTAAGACTTTGACAACCTTGTCCAAGACTTCAATAATCATATTGAAAGATTCCCTCCAAGAGTTTTCTCTGATCTACCCAGACCAGTAATCCCAATCTCAAGAGTTCTGCCCACAGGACTTCCCAGAATAGTACCAAGAAGAGCTCCATCACTCAGATACTCTGCACTTTCAATCTTATACCCATCAACAGCCAATAACTTATAATCAGATTCAGAAATCAAAACAGAATCAGAGAATAGTGGAGATGAAATAGGCACAACACTCCCCACATTTGCAGAATACCCAGAGGAGGACCCAAGAGAATTCATAGATGCAATCAAAGGAATAGCAGCCCTGAGAGATTTGTTAACCCAAAGATGAATCAATGTCTTCAAGGTACAACTGAAAGAATCAGCCAAATATATCTCCACCAGAACTGCAGGTAATAATAATACAGATCTCAAAAAGTATCCAAGAAATGAAACCCATCACAAAGCCCAAGAATCTATCATTGGAATGAAGATGAACTTTGGAGAATCCCCAAGAGCATTCTTTACCAGAATTCAGAAGAGATTGCATGCTGCCAGATTCAATACTGTCAATTAAGACATCATAGGTACAATGATCTTTATGAATGGAATCCTACCCAACATTATTCAACATGTCTATACCTTGGGCATTAGGAAGCCTGAAGAGCAGGTAGATGGTGCTCAAGAATACTTTAATGTCAAGCAAAGAACCACCTGGACCAACAATCAGAAAGAAGCCAAGGAGGACATCCTAGTCAAGACTCTATAAGGAATTCTTCAAGGAGAAATAAGAGGAGAAAAGTCTACCAAAGATTGGAAGAAGAACAAGAATGAGATTCAAGACCTCATTTAAAAAGTAGACAGACTGGTTGGGCAGATTGAAAGGCTCACCCTATGTGAAAATCAGAATTTTCAGCCAAGCTATCCATATGAAAATCAGAGCTACTAGCCAAGGTACCCCCTATGTGAAAATCAGAATCACTAGAGGAATTATCCATCCTATGATAGCTGAAACTATCCTTCAAGAGATATGGTACAAGTTCAATGCTACAAGTGTGGACAGCAAGGACACTATGCCACTGAATGTAACAATCAAGGTAGCTTAAAGAATTCTAAACCACCAAACCAAAAGAATACCCACAGCAAAAGGACAGAAGCTCAGTCAGTCAAAGACTATGAGCAGAATGATAGTGAGAAATACAGTGACCTAGACTTGCACCCAACCAAGGTTAAATATGAAGAAATAATCTATCCAGCAGAAAAGAGAAAGAGAGCAGTAGGCTGCCCCCAAGTAGTAGGAAAGCTGCCCAAAAGAGCAAGCAGGAGAACCATACAAGAATAAGATAAAGAAGAGCAGGTTGATACACCTCCCTGATCTTCTTAACCCTTCATCTCTAGAGTGACTTTCAATAGAGAAGATCTTCTACCAGAATCTGCTGATAATGAGATAAGAGAAGAACCAGAATCAGAAACCAAGACTCCAAAGTCCAAGAAGAAATACATCCCAAAGACCATACCCTGGGACATCTATAATGATGTTTAGAAGAAGATCTAAGAAGGCAAGATGGAAGTCTCTCTCTTGCAGTTTCTTCAACTAACACCTGCTGGAGTAAGAAACAAGTTGCTGTGAACTACCAGATCCTATACAGGAAGAGTTCCCATCTCTCAAAAAGAACCAGCAACCCCAGCAGTGCAAGCTGCAGAAAGACATGTCAGCACCTATCTGTTTGGAGAAATCAAAGGCCAGAAGGCAAAGATCCTTATTGATACAAAAGCAGCTATATGTGTTATTGTTAAAAAATTCCTAGACAGTATTCAATGGCCCATTGATGGACCCTCTAGTCTCAGCATCATAGTAGCAGATGGAGCCTGAACTCTGCCCCCAGAAGAAGTTCAAAATATCACCATCACTCTTGGACACATTCAGTTTGCTATCCCCAAGACAGTTGTAACTGAAGCTATCACTTATGATATCATTCTTGGCACCAATTGAATGAAGGAGATGAATGCAGATGTCAACATTGGTCAATAAGTACACAAATTCGACTATAGAAGAAAGAAGTACCAAGTTGAGGTCATCAGTTTCAAGTCATCAAAGAAAAAGAAAAAGGCAATCATTCAAGAAAATATGCCAGCAGTAAAAAATCCACCACAGAAGATGAAGAAGATGAGAACTCCAAAAATGATAATAACCCCAGACTGAGGCCCCAAATCAATATGGTAGAAGACAGACCAGAAGATAATGTGTGGACACAAGATGCCAGAGAATATATCAAATGCCTCCAAAGACAAAAATGTGAGGAACACTCATCCAGTCATATGGAAATTTGAAAAAGCCCTAGCACAATATGCCCCAAATACAGGAGAAGAAAATAAAATGCCTCCACAATACTTAGTCAGAAAGTCATGCATAGTGCTCTCAAATGAATTGAATCAATTTGAATTGAATCAAATTGAGGATCAATCGAATCGAATCGAATTGGGGTTTTTTCAATTCGAATTGAGTTTGAATCAAATTGAATTCGAATCAAATTGAGGTCTGATTTGAAACCTATTTTAGAAATGAAATAACTCGATGAATACAAATCCAAATTTAATGATCTTTAGCTTGTTTGATTCCCCTATATAAGAGGAATCTAACAAGTCAAAGGTCATTGAATTTGGATATGTATTCATTGAGTTATTCAATTTCTAAAAATAGAGTTTGAATTGGACTTTGAATTGAATTGGACTTCAATTTAAATTGATTAGAATCAAATTGGGCCTCAATTCGAATCAAAATTTTTGAATCGAATCGAATTTATGACCAATTCAATTCAATTCGATTCATTGGGAGTACTAGTTATACACAAGTCATGCCCAATCCTGAAATTGAAGCAGCAGAAGTACAAGAAATTTGGGACTAACAACCAATGAAAAAAGATGATGGCATTTACAAAAATGAAGGGCTTCCTGCAATTATTTCATGGGATGATCTGAATTGAGTACCATGAGAAGGAGAAGATAATAGCACCTCCTGGAGTGAAGAAAAAGCTGAACCAAGCTTACAACCAGTCATTCTAAGGCCTGAAACCCATCAAGAAAAAGCCTTCCAAATGGGCAGATGTCCTCATCAAGTCATTTTCCACTCACCAAGAGACTACTGCTATCAATGCCATATATTGGACCAGTAAGTCAGACAGCCCTCTGAATCAAAATCCCTGAAAATCATTGCAGAAGGAACCTCATTTTAAAAATCTATCACCACACTTATAAAGAGAAGAAATGGAGTAGAATTCTTCACACAAACTGAAGTCAAGCCCCTCTTTACTCTCCCACCCAAGTATGATGTAAATGGATGCAGATTCCCAAAGCTAGGAGAAATCAAAGAAAGAAAAAAGCATTTCCAAAGCCAAGTGATATTGCCATCATGGAAAACATCCCAGATACTGGTCTTTCCAATATGAAAAGATCCATCTCAGCAAGAATATAATTACACACACACTCAAGAGAGGAGATGATCAAGTCCAAATTTGAAAGAAGAAAAAGAAAAGGCCCACAAGAAAGTTCTCAAGATATATAATCTAAGAGAAGATATTCTGGCCCTCATTCATCATACAATTTGCCAAGAATGGATAGATGATGCCATCAATTTCATGGAAGCCCTGGACTCTATCAGAAAAAGAGAAATCAATTATCTTTGAGACCCCTTTACTGGAGAAAAATAGCCAAACCTAGATATCAGAGTTTGGAGATCCAGAGCAACAGGAGCCTTAGCTCATATTGCACAATTCACCCTGCTTCATCCCAATGCAATTCCACCAAAAAAGACACACCAAGAAGATGTTGAATATGATCTCAGAAGCCTTTATAATACTATAATGGGCCCTGAAAATACAAAGCTCATCAGATGCTATGTAGCCATCAAAAGAAACATACATCCAGTTGACCTCAAGGTCTGGGCTAGCCCTTGAAGGACTTTCTACTAAAGGAGGAACTATTGACTCAGAATATATAGGTGAAATCAAGGTTATCTTAAGAAATGGAAGTAGTAAATGGATTTGAATCAACAAAGAAGACAAAATCACACAAGCAGTCTTCCTTAAATATAAGACTCCTCAGCTACAGGAAGTACCCAAGCTCACCCAAGGCACCAGAAAAGCCAAAGGATTTGAAAGCTCAGATAAGAAAGAAGTATACCTCCTTTAGTTCAGCTTATTCAAAGCAAACATCCCTCAGCAAGTTTTTTGCCAGCCAGTAAAACTTCACAAGAACCTCATCCTGAAACCAGGAGAGCGAACCACCATTGAAATCTTTGCACCACCTGACCTCAGAAATCTTTTTCTTAAACCAAATTAAGAAATCTGAAATCTGCACATAGAAGGATATATATTCCCTGTTAAGATGAATCCAGTACACTCCCAAGCAATCAACACAAGCTGGGAAAATATCATTCTGTCAAAAGGAACCATCATTGGATACCTGGAACCCTATCTCAATTGAACATACAGAGAAGTTTATGAATTAAACTTACAGGAAAATAGCAAAAGGTCACAGAAGAAAGAAAAGGCTCTCTGCAACCCAGGAGAAAGTGAAGCCTTCCACAAACATTGAAGAAGAATTGACACCTCAGCAGTAACAAAAATTTACTGAACTCCTTCATAAATATCAGGATATCTTCAATACAGACTATGGAAACCTTTCATACAACCTATCATACCACTACAGTATAAATACAGGAAATGTAACACCCATCTGACAGAAACCATACAGGATATCCCACTACTTGAAGATATTTGAAAAAGAACACATATAGGAACTCATAGACAATAGAGTCATCCAATCCTCTACCAGCCCTTGGGAATATGGTAGAAGCCTCTTGGTCAAGGAAACTGGAGCCCAAGTGGGAAGGACCTTATCTGGTGCAAGATATAAAAGAGAACACCTTTCGGCTACGAAAACTCACAGATATAATAATCCCCACTACCATTCATCGAAACTGACTCAAGAAGCATCATGGCCAATAACTAAAGCATTACAACAGCACTCAAGATTACTAGTGCTGCCCAAAGAGCCACTGAGAGACAATGGCATACTACAGAGCCTCCAATTATAGAAGAATCTTTGACAGTGTTAGAAGTATTGTGCAGACCCATCTTGCTCGAATCTCACACTTCAAGGCCTATCAGCATTGTACAGAATTCCAAGAGTACTTCAAGCTTGGACAAATACTCAATCAGAACTTAGAGATGAGTAAAGAAAATTTGATCACAGAATATCAGCTCTCCTACTCTCAGATTACTATTGCCAAGAGGATTCACAAGCTATTTCGAGATGATGAGCCAGCACTAGCCCACCTTTGAGGAGTAACCCTTACAGACTTCGAGCTGGTAAGGCAACACCATTGGGAAACAGTGCTATAACAAATCGTGCAGTACAAGACCATACAGACAGTTGAAACCTGGGAGTTTGAATAGATGTTTCAGAGATAAAACCATCTATTCACAAGAAAGTTGTAATGGTAGAGCAAAATTTGGAAGAAGGAATAAGGGATAGACATTTGATTGCAACTAGTCCCAAATTAGTATAGCCTTATAGTTAACAGTCCCTGATCTCAACATTTCCAAAATGTTCAAGATCGAGAATCCTGATATAGTTTAGTATTTTGACTTTGTTGAAATATTTCGACATTTTCAAAATGACTCATAACTTAGCTACATAACTCAACCACCACTTTATAGCTAGCAACCTTATATAAATAACCCAGTATCTTAGAGTGAATAAACCTCAGATCGAAAGTGTTAGGAAAAAAACAAGTATAACCAATAAAGGACCTTCGGGATTACCTCTTTGACACATTTGGCATCATGAAGCTACTGATTTTGAGAGTCAAGAAGACAAGAATTCAAGATAAAGAAATCTGATATACTTGCCAAGTTTAGCATCTGCTATGTTACAGTATATATCTCTCTCATCCACTACTGCCTGATTGTTTATGTGGACGATTCCAATATCTACTTAGTAAATTTCGAAGACCACTTGTAAGACCTTGAAGAGTTTTTCAAACTCACCTAATAAAACCATCTGAGGCTCAACTTATAAGTGCTACTTTGGCAAACAGAGACTTGAATTCTTTGAATTTGTAGTTTCTAAAGATGGAACACATGCAGACCCTGAGAAGTTAAAAAAAGTCAACAACCTCCCTATTTCTAAGACCCCAAATGAAGCTCTATCCTTCCTGATGCTTACATCCTACCACAGAAGATTTATCAAGAGATTTGCCAAAATCTCTGCCCCAATCTGAACCTTGCTAAAGAAAGAAGTACTATTTCAATAGAAAGAACCATAAGAAGAAGTCTTCTGAAAACCACAGCATTGCCTGACCTCAGCATCAATCCTAGTCCAACCAGATCTGCAGAAACCTTTTATTCTATATACTGATATATCCAAGAATGGTCTTGGAGCTATTCTTATACAAGAAGGACCTGACAAATAGCACTATATGATAGCTTATCAAGCAGAGCCACCAATAAACAGCAGACTAACTATGAGAGCATCAAATTGAAATGTCTTGCAGTCATATAGGTGGTCACTCTGTTCAAATATTATCTCATTGGAAGAAAGTTCACTCTGATCACAGACCATGTAGCTCTCAAATGATTACTGTATCAAAAAGACCCCTCTGGAATCCTTATCTGATGGATCTTTATCCTTCAAGATTATGAAATTAACATTATCTACAAAGTAGGAAGAACTTACAACAATGTTGATGTTCTCTCCTGTATGATCCAATAAACCAAAGAAAGGGTGTATCTTGGAACTGCACTTTCAAAGAACTTCTCATAACTATCAAGAAGCAAGAAGATCTCATCTAACAAGAACACCAGAAAGCCCACTAAGGATAGACAAATACAGAAGACAAAATTTGAAAAGATTATCAACATTCGCCCCACCTCAGAACACAAGTCTGAGACATCATCCAGAAGTATATCTGTCAGAAATATCAAGAAAAGAATAACTATCAAGTCTCTCTATAACCAATTCCCACCCACTCACATCTTCCAAAGGTGGGAAGTAGACATAATTGGACTCTGCCAGTAATATCAAAATGAAACAGATACATCCTAGTATTTGTTGAACATCTGACCAAATGGCCTGAAGTATACTCCATGGAGATTGCAGAAGCCCTGATGATTATTAGACATCTTCTTAACCTCACCCTCTGATATAGACCCTCTGAAGAACTCATCTCTGATCAAGGAACTGAATTTGTATGTAACATAATCTCAAGTTATGCATGAATTCATAGAATTGACCTGAAAAGAACTATCTCCTATCACTTACAAACCAATAGAATGATCAAAAGAATGAACCAGACTATCAAGAAAAAACTTGCCAAGATCAATTCTTCAAATTGAGACCTCTGCTTACCTGAAATCCTGTGGGAAATCCAAAACACCCCTGCTGCCTCAACTAAACAAAAGCCCTTCAAAATGATATTTTCTAAGAAGACTGGAACTGCTGATTATGAGAATCTCAGAAGGTTTCTTGAAAAAGGACATCAGTTGTGAAAAGATGTTCAAAACCAGATTATCAAGGCCCAGGAAAGACAAAAGAAGTATTATGACCAGAAGCAGAAGGATCAGAAGATCAAGATTGGATATCAAGTCCTAGTTTGGAGAAATATAATTGAAATAAACTTTGCTGTCAAACTGGAGCTAAAATGGGAAGAACTATATCTTGTATACAATATCAGAGGAACCAGCATCTATATAAGAAGCATGGATAGACATGTCTTGAGAACTCCAGTTCACATCAATTGCCTCAAGATATATCTGTACAAACCATAACTAAGAGGATAGATCAATACCTCCAGACCCTCATTCTCTGCTCCTTCTGAGCCCTGCCAATTCCCTTGCCCCAGTTCTGCCAGCTTGAAGTAACTCCAATATAATTAATCCAGAAGCATCAAGAGAACCTCACTATTGCCGAGAGATTGCTTCAGATCCATCATCTGCAGGCCTTCTACAATATTGGACAACTATTAACAGAATAGCCATACATAAGGAGTCTAGTAAGAATTACTCTCAGAGAAGCAAGAACTGCCAAATGAATCTACACCTTATACAAATGAAATGTTAGAGCCCTGGTGCAGTCTCATCTTTACCTTAATGATATCTATCAGATGAATAAAACCATCTTTCAGAGTATTCCTCCAACAACTAGACATCCTATTCTCTGAAGAATAAGAAGAGGACCCAGAATTGGAATGGAGTGATCCATATACAGAAGGAGATAATAATATAGGTATAGATGCTGAAGATACTTATGCCTACTGGAATGATGACTAAAGGATAGTCTGGGACAGACCATCCTTTGGTGGGGTCTGATGTAACTAACTACAAAATATAGCAAACTCATAAAAAGCAAGATGATGCAAACATTAGCATAGCATAGTAACCAGCACAGCAACCATTACTGCAGAAAAATGTATAAATAACCAGATAGCTAAAGAAGGGAAAATCCCTGACAGTGGCTGTCACCCCAAATACACCACAAAAAGCAATCTATGAATAGCCAGATAATAACTAGATAGCAACTACAATGTATAAAATACCCCAGTAATAAGAGTGAATAAACATCAGTTCCAAAAGTGGGAGAGATCAAAGAGGTCATAGGTCAGTATGAATGATGCTCTGGGCAGATACTGAACTGACATAAGTATGAAACAATGGTCCTGGGGAATAGACTAGTTGGTGGAGACATTATTGGTACTATAATTCCCCCTGGAGAGACAGTGTAGTATTTGGGGATTTTTCTCTTGGTGTATGGGTCAGTACTATCTAAGGCACCATGGTGAGGGCATGGGGAGATGTGCTGAGTAGCTGGTGAGGGCGGCATATCTCTCTGACTAGTAGGGTGACTATATTGAACATTTACTGGATGCTGAATCTATATTACCTGGTATACCACTTGGACTTTCCAGTATGAGTGATCAAAAGACTGTTGAAGCTAACAAAAGAGTGGATTTGGGCAGATTACAGAAGTCAGATCAAGTGAGCAGTCTTGGTGACACCAGTGGAGAGGGGGGGCCTGGAGCTGGTTGACTTTCCTAAACAACTGCACTAACTTTGTACCTGGTGGTTGAAGAGAGTGGCAGTGCTGAAAGTGGATGGCTGGGTCTCACTAATGCAGAAGGTGTGGGAGGTAAGATATGCCCACCAGGAGTCATCTGGAGACCTACTGGTACTAGTAGAGAGAGAGAAGTAAAAGACTCCAATATAGGGGGTTCTGGTAGGGAGTGGCTAAGGGGGTGTATAGGATTGACATTAGGTGGGAAGACTGTGTTGAGGCTGGGTGGCAGGATATGAGGATGTGGCAGTTGCATAGGCTACTACTGGGGGGGGTGCTGGTGATGGACTTTGACCTGGAGACTAGGGTAGAAAGTCAGTATATGATGGAGCAGGACCTTTGACCAGAGGGATGACAGTATGTAGAGATCAGGGAGGAGTGGGACTGGAGAGGATTGTGGACCTGGGGGATAGAAATGAAGAAGTAGATGTCCTCTAAATTCAGGGTGGTTTGGTGGAGGGTGCTATGGCAAAATGTTATATTGAACTTCAGGTTAAGGTATTTGGTACCAGGAGGGGCCTTTGAGTGTGAGAAATGCCTGGGAGTGGGGCAGGAGGAGGGGGTGGTGCAGACCCCAGATCATTAGCTTGGAGAGTATAAGGTTCTAGATAGCTTCTGAGAGGTAGTAGGAAGGCAAATGGGTGGGGTTTACAGGGGTCATAGGGTTGGTCACTGGGAGGTATTGAAGAGGCACATGTTTGGAGGGATTGGTGATGAGTGGCTGACACTGGAGTGGGCATTGGCAGTCAGGATGGAGCTTGCAGGACACTGGCAGGCAGTTTTTGAAGAGGATAATTAATAATAAGAGAAGAAAAGAAAATAAGATAGAATGAACTATTGGTGGATATGTTGTCAGGTTGGCAGAAAGGGTGGGGCCCATGAGGGGGTCACAATAGAAGATTGGTAGAGACTATCTATGATAAGAATGGGGGAAGGATATATGTTGTTGAAGAAGAGGTTGTATTTGCAAGAGTTGTTATTAGAGAGTAGTTAAGTGAGGGTGTGGGATAGGATAGAGGTGGGTAGGGGCTACCAGTGTGGTATGAGGACATCATTAATGTTTTAGATAGTTAATAAATGGGGCTGCACCCTATAGAA
>RQIL01042902.1:0-15334 GCA_003951145.1 Jimgerdemannia lactiflua | reverse complement strand
AATTCAATAATCTTTCAGCTTATTAGATTTCTCTTATATAGAGGAATCTAATAAGCTAAAGATTATTAAATTTGGATATATATTTATTAAGTTATTACATTTCTAAAAATAGAGTTTAAATCAGACCCTCAATTTAATTTGAATTTAATTTAATTCAAACTCAATTTGAATTAAAAAATCCCCAATTTGATTTGATTCAAATGACTCTCAATTTGATTCAATTCAAATTGATTCAATTTGTTTGAGAGCACTACTCACAACCCCTTTACCTTAGTGAAGTTTACTGTACCTATTGCAGAGTAGTAGAAGGAAGGCAATGGTGATGAGTTGCCCCTCTTTCAGTATTGGATTGGTGTTTCTTCTACTTTTTCATAGTTTCTGGTACCTCTGGCTACATCTGAGGTGTATTCATCTTGGTATGGTACTTTTTTCTTTGTTATCATTAATAAGATGTCATTTTGGTATATCATAGGCTATATAGAGAGTCAGCTGACCATGAGCATTAAGTGCCCACAATCTCTCTCTGGTAACTTTCATATTATACAAATTTTTACATATACTTTTTGATATACTTTCATTGTTTATTAGAAAAAACTCTTAAGGCAATGGTGACTAAGTAAGGCTCTGGCAAGTATACTGGTATGGGAGGTGGGCCAGCCTTCAAATGGCAGTATGGCAAGAGAGGGATAGGTCTGGGTCCAGGGTTCTTTGGGCTATTGACAAGTAGAGAAGCAGGGGGGGGAACAGGAGTTAAGCAAAAAGATAAGAGATAGTAGGGTAGTGAGTTTTGCAATAGTAATCAAGAATGATAGAGAAGAAGAAGAGAGTACTGAGGAATGGAAGACAATGGAGAAGAAGAAGGAGAAGTCTGGAGGTACTGGAGGAGTGCTCTCTGGGGGAGAAAAGGAGGGGGCTGGGGGAGGTGTGACTGATATAATGGCTGGGACTATTGATGGTAGTGTGATGACTAATCTGAAAAAAAATCCAGATGTGACTGCTGATAGTGGCAAGGAGAGCCAGGGGAGATCAGGGCCAGTGCATGAAGATGATCTGTTGAATAGTATAACAGGGCTAATAGTGATACCATTACTCAAGAAGTTGATCTCTGAGTTCACAGTCACAGTGAGCTTCTGGGGCTTAGTAGTGATAGTAAAGATGGTCTTGGGGCTGCTGGGGAAGTAGTTGATAGATATGGCTTTAGTGAAGTTCTTGAAGGGGCTGGAGGGGGTTGAAGTAGGATTTGTAGAGGAGAAATATCTGATAGATGTTTTATTGAGGAGATCATAGTGGGTAAGATTGCAGTTCTAATAATGAGGTACCTGTGCTGGGACCCCAGAGTAGTGCATCTGGTGATCAAAGAGGTCCCTACAGTATCAATAGAGAAGATGAGAGGGAGAGTCAGTGAGGTGATGAAGGAGTATGGGGATATAGTCAATATTGGATTTCAGATATGGGAGGGGATGACATTCAGAATAAGAGATGTAGAGATAAGACTGAGGGTGGCAGAGAGGGAGGTGATGGGGAAGGCAGGAGACTGGCTGAAAGCATTGAAGTGGGACTCAGTTGAGTGTAAGATATTAAGGGTGAGGGGGACTGAGAAGGAGGAAGAGGATTTGCTGACTGTGCTGTAGGAGCTGGAAGGGGCAGTAAAGTAGAGGACAAAAGCTTGGAAAGCCTTTGAGGATGTGATTGTAGTAGAAAAGATCAATGGCAGGAAGGTGTAAGTGGATAAGAAGATATAGGAGAAAGAGCAGGGGAGGTGTATGCAGAAGGATCTACTGATAAGCTTCAAGGAGAAGATGGTGGTAGGGATGGTGCCACCACCAGGACCCATTAGTAGCCTTGAGATGTTGCAGCATACCTCTCAGTATAAGAAGATTATTGGGGAGAATGAGTCTGAGTTCTTTGTTGAATTAGATGAGGAGGTGGGAGATCAGGCTGGAGCAGGAGAGGCCTTGGATAGTAACTCAGCATTGGAGATTGAGAGGAAGGATGTGGTGATGAAGGAACCAAGAGTGCAAGGTTTGGAGTTTCAGATGTTAAGCTTGGAGAGATGATAATTGAGATAGAGGGAGAGCAATCTAATAATGATGAAGGAGGGGATGCTGAGGTAGCTAGTAGGACTGGAGAAAGCAAGAGGCCCATGACCCCAGAGATTAGTCAGGTCAGGGGGGCAGAATAGTTGTGGCTATATTTAATGATCTAGCAGTGAATGAGCTCATGGAGGTGGATTTCCATATTCTGAGAGAGGCAAAGTAGCAGTGTATCTTGGCTGGGGAGGGAGTATTGGACAAGCTATTGACAGAGGTATTGGCAATTATACTGGAGGAGAAGGGATATGAGGTGGATGTAAGGAGGGAAACTGAGTTGAGGAAGGCAGCAGAATGGGTAATAGAGGACTGTTGGGTGGCAAAGGATGGGGCTAAGCTGTGACAGTCAGTCTGTGAAGACCATAGAGAAGAAGCAGAGAAGAAAGATAATGAGACTGCTTAGGAGGTTGTAGCTGCATTGGAAAGGAAAGAGACTGAGGAGGATGAAGTGGAGGCTGAGTACCTCTTGGATTTATCTAGGATGGACATCAAGCTGGAAATCTGAAGAGACTGTAAAGGTTGCACTATCTACAAACATTATTTCCTATGAATAGTACAACTAATATTTTATCTTTGAATGTTAATGGGCTGTGGAGTGTGGGATAATATTAGAACATATTTGAATGGCTAAGAGAATTGGAGGCTGATCTCTTTCTTCTGCAGGATATGAGATATAAGAAGGAGATTGATAGGCTGAATTGGACTAAAGAATGGGGTGGGGTGGCTGAATGGTATGAAAGTATTGGGATCTTGATTCACAAGGGCAAAGAAGAACTAGTGGATATTAGGAGATGGGGCAAATACCTTATGGGAAATGTAAAGGAGGCCAGGGTGGGGCCTGATAGTAGTTGGATCATATTACTGTCTGGCAGTCCATAGTGAGAGAGTAGACTGGTTGGAAGGGCTGATGGAGAATGGGTTGCTGATGGAGGCTGAGGTGGATATCCTGGGTAGAGATTTCAATATGATACATAATACTACTCTAGATCAGTCAGATGGAGGAGCAGGAGTAGTTGGCTATAGTAATAGACTGGGCAGATGAGAGGAGATTGAGAGGTTGAGTGCCCTGGAAGATATTGGGAGAGCCAAGTAGGGAGTGGATAAGGTCTTCACCTATTGGGTATATGGACTAGAAATGAGGATTGATTGGGTGCTCTTAGCTGACTGCTGGGAAGAGGATGTCTGGCAGGAACTTGGAGTAGTCTGGTACCCTTGGTCAGACAATTGGGGGGTACTAGGGCAGGGGAACTTCAGGAGTAGTGAGGAGGGGCCTGGACATTGGCAGCTCAATTGTGCTCTGTTGGCAGATGAGGATCTATGAGGGAAGTGGGAGAGAGAGGTAGTAACTAGTATTACCAGATAGAGGAAAGAGGGGGCCCCAGTGAAGCTTAGGTGGATGAAGCTGAAGAAAGTGATGAGAATGTACTGGAGTGAGGCTGAGAGACAGAAAGAGAGGCTCTAGCAGAAAAAGGAGGTGTGGGCATCCTGCTATTTAGAACAAATGCTGTTGAGGTAGTCAGATTTGAAAAGACAGGAGGGGAAGAAGGAGAAGGACTGGCAGATAGCATGAGTGAGGATAGAGATTGGGGAATTAAAAGAAGTCTGGAGGATAGAGAAGGAGAGCTATATACAGAGAATGGTGGTGAGGCTTAGGTGGCAGGGGCTGGAGGAAGGAGAGAGGCCTACTAAGTATCTTTCTAGACTACTAAGGACAAGGAGAGTAAAGCAGCAGTGGGAGGGGATCATTGGAGGGGATGGCTGCTTGATGACTAGGGTCTAGGGAATTCTGGTGAAGCTTAAGGATCAGTGAGGGAAACTGGAGTGAGGAAGAGAGAGGTGCAGATAGTGAGGTCATTGTGGAGTACTTGGAGGACTAGTACTCCCTGGAGGTAGAAGGGCTAGAGGAACTGACAAGACCAATGAGAGAGGAGGAGATTCTGTATGTCTTGGTTGATACAAAGTCAGAGACTGCTCCTGAGGAGGATGGGCTACTCTAGGACTTCTGGAAAAAGATAGTGAAGATGGAGAGGGTACTTTATAAGATAAGGAATATGTATGATGAAGTGATAGAGTCTGGATCCTAGCTAGGCAGGCAGAAGCTGGGATTGGTGGCACTACTTTATAAGAAAAAGGGACAGAGAGAGGACTGGAAGAATTGGCAGCCAATTATACTTCTAGATATAGACCAAAAGTTGGTCACAAAGGTGCTAGTGGTGAGGCTATAAGTAGTGGCACAGCAGGTTGTAGGAGAGGAGCAGCAAGAAATTGTTGGGGGGTATTTGATCAGAGATAGCACAGCCTGGGTGCATGGTGTTATTAAAGAGACTAGAGCTACTAGAGTAGATAGCTGGCTGGTTTTCTTAGACCAGAAGAAGACCTATGACAGAGTGCAGTGGGTCTGGCTGGAGAAGGTATTGGAGTAGATTAGGATATCTACAGGACTGAGAAATACTATTATCTGCCTTTTGGAGGAAAGTCAGACAGCAATCATAGTGAATGGACATAGGGGAGTTGTCTTCCTCCTTAGACATGAGGTGCTGCAGGGGGATCCTCTGTCTTCTATTCTTTATGTACTATCATTGGAACCACTATTGGACAGAATTAGGTGAAGAGTTGAAGGACTGACTGTGCTGGGTGTGAATTGGAAAGTGGGGGCCTTTGCAAATGATATAGTAGTGGACCTGAGTACTACTGCAGATGTCACAGAGCTTAAAGAGGCTGTAGGGTGGTATGAATGGTGCTCTGGGCAGAAACTGAACTGGCATAAGTACAAAACATTAGTCTTGAAGAATGGATTGATTAGAGGAGACATTATTGGCACTATTTTTCCCTCTGAGGAAGCAGTGTAGTACTTGTAAATTTTCCTCTCAGTGTATGGATTAGTCCTATCTAGAGTCTGGTAGGAGGCCAAAGTGAGAGTATGGGGAGATGTGCTGAGAAGCTAGAGAGGGTGGTATATCTCTCTGGCTGATAGGGTAACTATATTGAACATTTACTGGATACTGAAGCTGTGATACCTGGCATACCACTTGGACTTTCTGGTGTGAGTGGTCAAGAGACTACTGAAGTTAGTGAGGGAGTGGATCTGAGCAGACTGCAGGAGTCAGATTAAGTGAGAAGTCTTGGTGATGCCAGTAGAGAGGGGGGGCCTGGGGTTGATGAACTTCTCTAAATGACTGCACTGTCTTTGTGCCTGATGGTTGAAGAGAACAGCAGTACTGAATGGAGATGGCTGGATCCCTCTGATACAGAAGGTGTGGGAGGCAAGATATGCTCTCTAGGGATCTTCTGGGGACCTTTTGGCATTAGTGGAGGGGAGAGAAAGCAGAAGACTCTGGTATAGGGGGTTTTGGTGAAGAGTGGCTGAGGGGATACACAGAATCAGCATTAGGTAAGAGAGTTATATCAAGGTGGAGCAGCAAGGTGTAGAGATATAGCAGTAGCATAGGCTGCTACTGAGAGAGGTACTGGCAATAGACTTTGACCAAGGGGCTAGGGTGGAAAGTTAGTGTGGCATAGGGCAAGACTTTTGGTCAGAGGGATGGCAGTGAGTGGGGATTAGGAAGGAGTGGGATTGGGGAGGACTGTGGACCTGGATAGCAGAGGTGAAGAAGTGGTTGCCTCTTAAATACTGGATAGTATGGTAGAGGATACTAAGGAGGAATGTAATATTGAACTTCAGATCAGGTCAGCTGGTTCCAGAAGGGGCCTTTGAGTATAAGGAGTGCTTGGAAGTTGGGTAGGAAGGGGGGGTGGTGCAGACTCTGAAATACTGGCTTAGAGAGTATAAGGTTCTAGATAACTTCTGGGAGATAGTAGAAGATAGATTGAGTAGAGTCTACAGGAGTTGTAGGACTAGATGCTGGGAGATATTTAGGAGGTAAATGATGGGTAGAATTGGTGATAAGTGGCTTACATTAGAGTGGGCTCTGGTAATCTGGGTGGGGCTTGCAGGGTATTAGCGGGCAGTATTTGAGGAGGGCAGGTTAATGATAAGAGAGAAAAAGGTGGCAAAATGAGAGAGATTGCTGATGGACTTGCTGTTAGGGTGGCAGAAAGGATGGGACCTACAGAGAAGTTGCTGTCAGAAATTGATAGAGACCATCTGTGATAAGAGTAAGGGTAGGGTGTGAGTTGTTGGTGAAGAAGTTGTTTTTGCAAAAGTGGGGGTAGGTGGGTAGTTGAGTGAGGGTATAGGTTAGAGTAGAGATTGGGAGGGGCTACTAGTATAATATAAGAATACCATCATTGTCTTAGATAGTTAATAAATAGAGCTGTGGCCTATAGAAAAAAAAATAAAAAATAAGCATTAAGTACCAGTATAGATTACCTGCAGATTTTCAGTATCTGTGGTGGGGCTCTCTAAGTCTTGATGAGCTTCCTGACTAGTGCAGTTCTGGTATAGGTGACTGCTTTCCAGGTAGAGTTAGATGGGAGGAGAGATAGCCATCACAGATAGATAGAAGGGCCATACCCTTCTTCTATTACTATTCATATTTAGTGCTCCCAAATGAATTGAATCAATTTGAATTGAATCAAATTGAGGGTCATTTGAATTGAATCGAATTGGGGATTTTTCAATTCAAATCGAATTAAGATCCAATTTGAAATCTATTTTAGAAATATAATAACTTGACAAATACACATCCAAATTTAATGATCTTTAGCTTATTAAATTCTCTTATATAAGAGGAATCTAATAAGCTAAAGATTATTGAATTTGGATGTATATTCATCAAGTTATTCAATTTCTAAAAATAGAGTTCGAATTGGACTTCAAATCGAATTGGACCTTTATTCAAATTGATTCAAATCGAATTGGGCCTCAATTCAATTTGAAGTTTTCAAATTGAATCAAATTTAGGTCCAATTTGATTCAATTCAATTCATTGAGAGTACTATTCACATTACATATACTTTTACATACACTTTTTGAATGGTTTATTGGAAAAAGCAACTAGCAAAATGGCAGCAATTCAAGTCCTAGTTGGTATATTGGGTTAAAAACTGGTATAGCTTTCAAGTGGCAGCAAGAGAAGGAAGGGTATAGACTAGAGATGGGGTCTTTTAGGAAGGCAACCATCAGGAGTGGTGCAGATAGTAGTCAAGGAGCTGGAGGTAGGGAGAGAAATGAGAGACTGGTGAGTTTTACAATAGCTGTGAAGAGTGGGCTGGAGGAGGTGACAAGGATAGATGGCAGCAAGTTGAAGGGGTGAAAGGAAAGCTTGGTGGGAGTGGGAGTGCTAGGCCAGGCGTCAGGGTGCAGAAGACCAGTAAAGGTGGGGCTAGCAGAGGTGGTGTGACTACTGATAGTAGCAGGACTGGAAATTTGGAAAAAAAAAGAAAATGTGACTGCTGATTGACCCAAGGGGGCAGCTAAGAGATCATTAGTAACACATAAGAGTAATCTGGCAGATAGTGTAGTGGTACTATTACTCAAGAAATCCATCTCAGAGTTTATAGTCATACTGAGCTTCCAGAGGCTAGCAGTGACAGCTAGGGTGGTGCTGGTACTTCTGAGCAGGCAACTGAGTGAAGTGGCCTCAGTGAAGTTTTTGAAAGGGCTGGAAGGAGTGGAAGTTGGATTTGTCAAGGAGGAACATATGTTAGTAGCAGTGGCCAAGAGAGTGCAAGTTGGAGAAGTCACTGTCCTGATAATAAGGTACCTGTATTGGGACCTAAGAGTGGTGCATCTGGTAGTCAAGGGGGTCCTGACAGTATCAATAGAAGAGATGAAAGAAAGAGTTAGAAGGGTGATGTGAGATTATGGTAAGGTTATGGATATTGGATTTCAGATATGAGAAGAGACATCGTTTCATATTGGAGATGTGGAGGTATAGCTGAGAGTAGCTGAGAAGGAGGCAATAGGGAAAGGGGGCGATTGGTCCAGAGTGCTAAAGTGGGAGTCCTTTGAGTGCAAGGTGTCTAGAGTCAAGGGTTTGGATGAGGAGAAGGAGGATTTGTTGATAGTGCTTTGAGAGTTGGAGGGAGCTGTGGAGCAAGAGAGAGAAGGCATGGCAAGACTTTGAAAAGGCTATAATGATAGTGGATATTAATGAGAAGAAAATTCAGATAGATAAGGTGATATAGAAAAGGACTCAGAGAAAGAAGCAGCAGTAAGAGCTCCTTATAAGGCTTGGGGCAGATGCTAAAAAGGAAGAGACAGGGGTAACTGCAAGGGAGAGTGGTGGGCAGAAGGGGTCTGAGGGTTTCATATTCTCTGAGCATATCCCCCAGAGTAGTAGAGCTAGTACTGAAGAGGATATTTCTTTAACAACTGGAGACCAGAGAGAGATACTGACAGGAATAAGAAGAATAAGAAACCAGAGAATGCCACTGGAGGAGAAGGGGCTGAGATAGAGGATATTGTGATAAAGGGTGTGAAGAATGTCCAATTTGGAGTCCTGGAATTGGCCTTGGGGGGCCAGATAGTTGGGATGTCTGGAGAGAGTCTGGTAGATACATCAGATGAGGAGTGGAATAAAGTGGCCAGTGCTAGTCTGGATGGAGCACAGATGGTGAGGAAGAGAGTGATGACTCCAGGGAGAAAGTATGTGAGAGAGGAGCTCTGGCTGTAAAGGTTGATGACAGAATTGGCAGATGAGAAGTTGGGTGATATTGATTTTTGACTACTGAGTGAGAAGGATTGGAGTGATATCCTATACAGGGTTAGAGTGGTGGGAAAGCTGACAATGATGCACTTGGCAGTACTGCTAGAGAATGAGGGGTATGAGGTGGATGCTGCTAGAGAGGGGGAGATGAAAAGAGCAGCATGACAGATGGTAGTTGAGGGGTAGAATGCTTGGAATGGAGCAGAGATGTGGGAGGCAGTGTGTATAGACTATTACTCAATGATGGAAGAG
This sequence comes from Jimgerdemannia lactiflua, assembly GCA_003951145.1. Classification (NCBI taxonomy): domain Eukaryota; kingdom Fungi; phylum Mucoromycota; class Endogonomycetes; order Endogonales; family Endogonaceae; genus Jimgerdemannia; species Jimgerdemannia lactiflua. The sequence goes on along the minus strand of RQIL01042902.1, from coordinate 6,381 downwards.
AAGAACACAGAGGATGTTCAGGAAGATGTCAAAACATTTTTACATAGCTTAAAGATTTAGAAGTAGATGTTTTTCTACTTCAGGATATGAGATGTAAAGATGAGACAGACAAGTTAAACTGGTCAAGAGAATGGGGAGGGGTAGCAGAATGATGAGGAAAGGTTGGAATTCTGATAAGTAAAGACAAAGGAGAACTGAGAGATACTGAGGGTTAGAGAGATCGATTGCTGTGGGGGGTATGGGCAAGGCCAGGGTGGGGGTTAGTAGAAGTGAGATCCTACTATTATTTGACAGAAAGGGGAGAGAGAGTAACTTGGATAGAGGGGTTGTTGGACAGTGAAACTTTGGTGGAAGCTGGGATCAACATACTTAGAGGAGACTTTAATATGTATAATATTTTAGCGTATTTATTTCTTTTTCTTTGTCTTTCTAATACTTTCTGTAACCTTCCAGTACCTTCTAAATGATTAGAAATCAACTCTTGGTACTAAACCACAGCTAGAACATTCTTGTCACTTCTGTTCTAGTCTTAGCTAGTCACAGAACTTCATGAAATATTACAGATCTTTATTTGTCATCATTGCTGAGAACCTTTCTTCTTGGCATTTCCATTGATTATTCAGATCCTTCTGGATCCTTCTTTCATATCTTGTATAAATATCCTCTCTGTTCTCTTGAATAAAGCTCAGAATATTTTCTCCCAGAATCCACAAGATCTTTCTGAACTCTTAATAACTCTTTAAGCTATTTTGAGTACTTCGAAACAAGTTGCTTCCTCATTTAAGAAACCAGAACTGTTACACTTGGTAGCAGCAGTTAAGTTACACCTTGCCTAAACAAGAAATCTCTCAAAAACTAGTCAAACACTATGTCCATAGACCCCAATACTGACATCTGGGACAACAATACTTACAGCACCCCTTATGGCAACTATGTCCCACAGAATGCTTCTCACATTCAGCAAGAAGAAGAGGACAAAATTCCAAATCAGTCATCTGGGACTCTAGAAAGCCTGCTGCACACTGCACTGGCCCAAATTTTCCAACTTTAAGAATGTCTAGACAAGAAGGAGGGCAAAGCTCCTGCATAGTCTATATCTGTACCTACAATAGTATCTCCGACAGCAGTCACTATCAAGTCTCAGAAGCCTGATACCTTTGATGGCCAAAGAGGAGGACTGTCCACTGACACTTGGCTTTTCCAATTGGAGCAGTATGGAGAACTGACCAATTTGGATGAAGCAGTACTAGTTCAATTTGCCACCACACTCCTCTAAGGAAATGCTGCAATTTGGTGGTGAAATCATGTCCAGAACACAAGATTCTCTGGCTGAATCAAGGTCTGGGGTGAATTCACAGATGCTATTAAAGGCCAATTCAAACCTGTCAACAGCATCAAGGTTGCATGAGACTGCCTGGCAAACATCAAACAACTTAAGTCTATGCAAGCATATAATACACAATTCCTGTCTATCCTACTGGAGCTGCCTCATATCACTGAAGATGAGAAGGTCAACAAGTATATCTGAGGTCTCAAAGAACAAACCTGAGTTCATGTTAAACTAGAAGAACCCAAAGACCTAGACACTGTAATGAAAATTGCTAATAGGTTCAATGTCATTACCTATGGCAACCACTTTGAGCAGAAGAGACTGCTATTCAACAACAACCCCAGAAGAGAGGAAACCAAAGTCAGAACTATTGGACCTGCCCCCATGGATCTAGACACCATTGACAAGAATAAGAAGAACAAGCTTACATCTGAGAAAAAAGAGTATCTCAAGAAGGCTGGAGCCTGCTTCTTTTGCTGACAGCCTGGCCACATTGCTACAAAATGTCCCAAAAAGACTACCAAACCCAAGAGGATCCTGGTTCTGTCCAAAGACACCCAAGGTCATCAAGTCAAACAAGAAGTGGTACTCAATTTCATGTAAGTCAATCTCAAGGCCCAGATTTCTCAAGTACAGTCAGAAGGAGCCATTGGTTTAGACCTTCAATCCATCCAACAAGTCACTATTCCTGCTCATGAAAGAAGGCTCATTCCAACTGGCCTTGCAGTCGAAATACCCAAGGAACATTATGCAAGAATTGCACCAAGATCTGGTCTCAGTGTCAAGCACTCACTAGATATTGGTGCTGGAGTCATTGACCCTGACTTCCGAGGAGAAATGCAAGTCCTAATAGTCAACCAAAAGGACCAACCATATACTGTCAATGAAGGTGACAGAATTGCACAGCTTATTCTGGAGTGAGCCACCCTGCCTGCCATCAAGGAAGTCACCAAGTTGTCTCCAACCAAGTGAGATCAGAAGGGCTTTGGCAGCACTGACCAAGTTACTAATATAGCCAAAAACTGAGCCAACTCAATGCTCATCTTCAAAGGTCTAGTCAAAGGTCAAGAACTAGATATTCTCATAGACAGTGGAGCTATTGGAAACTTCATCAATAAGAATCTCATTGATAAGTTCAAGATTCTCACCAAGTCAGCCAGTAAGAATGGTGGAGTTGTCACTGCTGATGGCACCACTCTATCAATTGACTCAATTGCCACTAAACTTCCCCTCAAGATTCAGAAGTACTGGGAACATTTAGATTTCGAAGTGGTACCCCTAGGAGATTATGACCTGATCTTAGGCAAACCCTGGCTTATGTAACACAATCCACACATTGATTGGACTAAGAATGAAGTTACCCTGATTTAAGATAGAGTCAATATTACAATCAAGCCAGATAAGACTCAGATGAAAACCCCAATTACAACTCTTTCAGCAATCCAGTTCAAGAAGGCCCTCAAGAAAGCTACCTGTGCCTTTGTTGCACTGATCCGACCCAAGAAAGAAGATAAGAAGCTATCAATCAGCAAAAGTATCAAGCTACTACTGAACAAGTACAAGGATGTCTTCCCAGACAAGCTATCTGGTCTACCACCTTCGAGAGACCATGATCATGAAATCAAGCTGGTATCAGATATGGCCATTCCTAAGAAGAAGATATACTGTATGTCACCACTTGAAATTGAAGCAGTCAAGAAGAAACTCAATGAACTCATCGAGCGAGGAGCCATTCAACCAAGCAAGTCACCCTTTGGCTCCCCAGTCCTATTTGTCAAGAAGAAGGATGATACTTTGTGAATGTGCATAGACTACTGTGCACTCAACAAGATTACTATCAAGAATCATTACCCACTGCTACTCATCGACCAAATCTTCAATACTCTCAAGAATGCCAAATACTTCACCAAGATTGACCTTACTTCTGAGTATCACCAAATTCGCATCAAACCAGAAGACATACTCAAGACAGCATTCATGACACTATTTAGACTATATGAATTTCTAATTATGGCCTTTGGTCTCACCAATGTACCAGCAATCTTCCAAGACCTCATGCAGACTGTCTTCAAGGATCAGCTCTATATCTTTGTACTTGTGTATATTGATGACATCCTGATCTTCAGTGATACTGAAGAAGAATATCTCAAACATCTTGAATAAGTCCTCAAGATCCTCCATGAACACAAGCTTTATGCAAAGCTCAAGAAGTATGAGTTCTTCAAAGATCAAGTTGAATATCTTGAATACATTGTATCAGCCAAAGGAATTCAAGTTGACCTAAGGAAAATACAAGCCATTGAATAGTGGCCTATACCAGCAAGTCTTACCAAACTTAGGTTCTTTCTTGGTCTGGCTGGATACTACTGTCAATTTGTCAAGAACTTCTCTGGTATAGTAGAATCTTTGACAAACCTCCTGCAAAAGGAACCCAACTCTGACCACTATGTTCCCTACATCTGGGACACCTTCTGTCAACAAGCCTTTCAAGAACTCAAGAACTGCCTGACCCATGCACTTGTCCTTAGAAACATGGACCCAAACTTGAAGTTCACAGTTACTATCAATACATCCAACTTTGCAATTGGTGTAGTCATCTCTCAGGATGAAGGCCAAGGATACAGACTCATTGCATTCAAATCAAGGAAATTGTCCCCTGCAGAACAAAAACTAGCCACTCATGAAAAGAAACTCCTGGCAATCATTCATGCTCTCAAGACCTGGCGACACTACCTAGAAAGAGTTGAGTTCAATATGATCACAGATCACAGATCCCTTCAGTACATCAATACCCAACCAACTCTTTTCCAACAATAAGCCAAGTGGAGTCAGTTACTTCAGACCTTTACCCTGAACATCATCTATAAGTCTAGCAAAACCCTAGTTGTACCAGACATGCTCTCAAGAAGGCCTGACCTTGCTGCCATTTTACAAGTCACTGTGGTATCTGAATTTCTTAACTAGATCAAGACCACTTATGAACAAGACTCTTTGGTTCTACAAAAGGACACCAAGGAATTCAAAGAAAAGTATACCTTCAAGAACAACCTCATGTACTATCAAGACAAGGTCTACATCCCTACCAACCCTGAACTACGATATAAGATTCTTTATGAACATCATGACTCCCCACTAGCTGGTTACCTTAGAACTAAGAAGACCACCAAGAACATTCAATGAGACTACTACTGGCCCAACATGCTCAAGGAAATCAAGGAGTATATTCAAAGCTGCAATCTTTGTCAAAGAAACAAGTCAAGCAACCAAATACCTACTGGTCTTCTACAACCATTATCAATTCCAACCAAGAAGTTCAAGCAAGTCACAATGGACTTCATTGTACAACTCCCATGAACCAAATCAGGCTATGATGCCATTGTCATATTTGTAAACTGCCTAATCAAGATCACAATCACCAAGCCAACCACAACCAATGCCACTGTCTCTGAAATTGCAAGAATCTTCTTCAAGTCTATCTTCCACCAATATGGACTTCTCTGAGTAATTGTCAGTGACTGTGACTCCAAATTCACAAGTCACTTCTGGCAAGCACTCTTTAAGACTCTTGGAACTCAAATCGCTATGTTCACTGCCTTCTACCCTCAAACTGATGGACAAACTGAGAGAATGAATAGAATACTTGAACAAATGCTCAGAAACTACATGTCTTATGAGCAAGATGATTGAGACCACTACCTGACCTATGCCAAGTTCGCCTACAACAATGCAGTCCAATCATCTACTAGTCTTTCCCCTTTTCAGTTACTATATGGTCAAAACTCTGAGACCTCTGCAAGCCTAGTCTCATTCCAGCAATCCAGTCACACACAAGTCCCCACCACCCAGAATCTTATCAACAAAATGGATTCCCTTCTTAAGATCATGACTGCAAATCTGCAAAAGGCTCAACAGCATCAAGCTAAGTATGCAGATAAGAAATGTTGTGATGTCAACTACACTATTGGAGATATGGTTCTACTCAAAGCTGACAACATCAAGACCCAATCTCAAGTCAACTGCCAGTCAGCCAAATTCCAGCCCAAGTATCTTAGACCCTTTGAGATCACTGAGCAAGTCTCTACCTACTCCTACTATCTCAGTTTACTGACAACCATGTGTATACATCCAGTATTCCATGTGTCACAACTCAAGACCTGGAACCAGTCACTCCCTTACCCTGGCCAAATTCCGACACTCTTAGCACCAGTTATGATTGAAGACCATATTAAGTATGAAGTTGAGAAAATCTTAGACAAATAAGTCTGATACCATTGCACAGAATACCTAGTCAAGTGGATGGACTACCCTGGATACAACGCTACCTAGGAACCTGCTACCAATCTCAAGAACTCCCAAAACCTCATTCAAGAGTTCGAGCAAAAAGGAACTCATTGACTGCCTGTGAGGTTCTCCCCTTGGATAGTAGACAACATACTATACTGATTAGGTACATTATGTATCAGGGCACTCTAAGGGATACAGCATCAGAAATAAGACCTACAAAAGAACTCTATAAACCTTGCAACTAACGAGGTTTGAACCAGTTCTCATCCAATCAAGATGATACTTTGGCCCTTGCCTTATACAAGAATGGCCAGTCCTTACCAATGAGTCAATATATTTTATTTGTCTTTTCTTTTGGTTTTATTTTCTTGTGTTACCTTCTGAATTCAATGAGGATATTGATTCTTAAAGAGGGGGGGATGTAATATTTTAGCATAGTTTATTTCTTTTTCTTTATCTTTCTAGTACTTTCCATAATCTTCTAGTATCTTCCAAATGATTAGAAATCAACTCTTGGTACTAAGCCACAGCTAGAACATTCTTGTCACTTCCATTCCAGTCTTAGCTAATCATGGAACTTCATGGAATATTGCAGATCTTTATTTGTCATCATTGCTGAGAATCTTTCTTCTTGGCATTTCCATTGATTACTCAGATCCTTCTGGATCCTTCTTTCATATCTTGTATAAATATCCTCTCTGTTCTCTTGAATAAAGCTCAGAATATTTTCTCCCAGAATCCACAAGATCTTCCTGAACTCTTAATAA
>RQIL01042891.1:0-15343 GCA_003951145.1 Jimgerdemannia lactiflua | reverse complement strand
AAAAGACCTCACCCTCAACTCTCTGAGAGCACCCATTATAGCCTTTGCAGAATTCTGGAGACTATACTTATGAAGAAAACAAAGTAGATCAATTGTATTTGGAACTTGCCAAAGTTTGAAATGTATTTACCTTTGTTTATTATTTTATAATAAAAATCAACCATCTAATAGACTTGTGTAATAAGGCCATTTCTGCTATTACTAGTAGTATAATACCATAGTGTTTAAAAATAATATATACTGTGATGTGCACAATTGACAATTCCAGAATATAGAATACCAGTAACTATTAGGATCAGATGACATAATGGTATAATAACCAAATAACCAACCTAATCTATCAGTAACTACACTAAAAGAAGTAATGATAATCTAAGCTGAAATGAAGACCATGTTATTTAAAGGACCTAGCCTCAGCTTCAGAAACCAGTACCAAAGAACAAGTACCCTATACATAATGTCTCCTATCTGCTACTCCAATCAGACCTCCTGCTACTTTACCCCTTTGCCAAACCTTAAGACCCTTATCTTTGATACTATCAAGATAACTATCTAGTATCTAGATATCTCTGACTATCTAAACTTTTATACTGAAGACCTTGAATACTTCATCAACTACTAGTACATCATAACCCAGTAGCTCAAAAATACTACTAATCAGATAACTCTCTGATATAACTATAAAATTAGCTACCATCTCTACAATGAAACTCAAGAAGACAACTAAGAGGACCTTGCTACTAAACTGTTAACTACTAGCTAGTTGATCAAGAGAGCTCTTTGTATCTACTAAATCTTCTACCATATGCCTTGGGCTATAGTGCACTTGTAAGGAGTAACTATCAGAAACATTATCTGCCTTACTACTGAAGAAGTCAATTTGGTAAAAGCCAAAGTAGCCAATTATATTGGTAGCAACCATTTCACTGTGAAAAGTCAATAAACTGAGCCCACCTAGCCAGGTTTCCACACTACACCTCTCTAAAACAACCACCAAGGTCACCTCATAAGCCTTATGGAAATATTCAAAGGACCACTCATTACTATCAAAGCACTTATTGGAGCCACTCCAACTATCTACCACTCTGTTAGCTATACTTTACATTATATTATTTGGGAACTGAATCAAGAAGTCCAAGAAGTCTTTATTCAAGAGAAAGAACCCCAAGACTCTGCCCCTAAAGTGTCTCCCTTTGATACCAATACTGATGAATCCTCCTCAGAAGAAGAAGAATAGTAAAAGATTTATCAGTCTTCTGTCTGCATCCAAGCTATATAAGGATTGAAAAATATCATCAAAGATAATTGGTCACTATTCTACCCTCTCACCTCTTGGTCAGTGTTCCCTCTCTTCAAAGAGTAGAATGATAAAGTCACAATCCAGCAAGATGATTTACTTACCACTTATGAAGGATATTATACTATTTAAAATACAGATCAGCATCTCTCTATTGCTTACAAATATACCTATATCATATCTGGCTAGCTAACATTCTTTGCCAGCAGTGCTACACAAAGGTGTTTCAGCCTTTCCTGATTTAGTTAGTTACTCTACCCCTACACAAGTGTATTATAGTTTAACTACATATAGATAGCCACTCCCAAACATTTCTTATCAGTAGTATAAGAACCCTAACCCTCATATCATTAGTATGACCCTCCTTATCAATAGCATGCTACCAGCAAACCAATAACTTAACCACCAAAGCTATTGCTACTGGCAAATCAATAACTTAACTGCTAAAGCTATTACCACTGGCAAGCCAATAGTATAGCCAGTAACTATTGCCACTGATAAGCTAATAGCATAAACCACTGAGCTCTTGCCACTGGTAAACCAATAGTATAACTTAGCCACATAACTTAGCTACCACACTATAGTTAGTTAGATAGTAACCAGGTAGCAACCATAATGTATAAAATAATCCAGAAGAAAGAGTGAATAAACCTCAGTCAATTGGCTTTTATTTGAACAACATAGAAGTCTAGTGTAAGATAAACCAACTTAAGTTTGAGTATAAGAACTTTGGGAAAAGACTTCAAAAGCAAAGAATAACTCTTATTTAAGACTATTGCCATTCTAGATACTCAAGATACAAGTCAAGTAAGTCTATTAGTTTAACCACTAACTTAAGTTTAAGTGTAAGAACTTTGGGAAAGACTCAAGAAAACTGCTAGAAAACTACCACTAAGACCATATTAGACCAGCCATACATTCAGACCATATAATTTGAACTGTGCATTCAGACTGTATTCCAGATTCAAAACTATAGACCCCCAGAAACCCCAGCCAAGGAACTCAAGAATACTCTGCTATAGGATATAAGACTGTCAGAATGACTACCATTTTACTATTCTTAAGTTAACAAGCAACTGAATATATGAATGAGCTATCAATCTCTGTTTTCCTGACCCACTGTATCACAAACCATTAAATTCAAGAGTTACTAATTAACTGTCATATACATTAATCGACCTGCTAGCCCATCGGGAATCTCAGACCCAAGTAATCACTACCTTAGTCAGTAATATAAATAACATTACTACTAGAAATGTTTTTTAAATATGATCAAGCCATCATCCATCAACTACTGAATAATTGAGTCATTGACCCAAATATCCACACCCAATCCTTTCAATATACAAATCAAATAATATATCACATGACCACCAATCTATAATCAATGTGAATGCATCTCAAAATACAGACTGTGTGCTTCACAAGTGACACATTGAGCTGTACTTGAAGTATATAGTTATACAAATCACATGCCACATTTTGGAGACTCAACTGGGAATAGTTTTTTTAAAGACTTGACTATTTGGCTTAAGAACTCAGTAGCCATCTACATTGGAGAATTCAGGAAGACCTAGCCAGCAACAAGTTTAGAGACAGCTCTCTTCAGTAAAAAAGAAGGCCCATACTATTGTCAGAACAGCAGCCAGAATCCTGTTCAGAAACAGTAGCCAAAAAACTAAATCAGAGAAAAGAAGTGATCCAGATTATAGCTTGACCTCAAGAGAAAGGAGACAACTCAGAGAATAACTAGAACCCCTTCAGCTTTAAGACCTAGATCAAGAAGAAGACCTTCCTGAGGAGTACCAAACCTGAGGAGTACCAAATCTGAATCTATAGGAAGAACTCAGACAGGAGTAACCACATCACTACAGTCATCAACCAAGTCACTCTACTAGATTGGGTATACTTTGAAACATCAGAAGGAGAAGAAGACTATTATCTTTATAACTTGAGAGACAAATTCAATCTATATCACTATAAAGACAGTAATACAGACTTCTAGCAAGGTGAACAAAACCTCACTACTTCACAACAGCAAGGAACAGATAAATCCAATATCAGTTATATTAGTCCACTTATACTCTCAATTATCTGAGCTTCAGTGCCTTGATCACTTACTCTCCACCACTATCTACAAGAAACAAAGAGTGCCAGTCCTCCTAGTCCCCCAGTATTTAATAGTCACTATCAGTCAAGAAGATCACTATCTTTAAGGACTCCTACTTCAGCTTTAATCAGAAGAGCCAGATCTCCTACACTACCAAGACACTGCTCTCTGCCAGTACTTTCTATATATTGAGCACCTTCACCATCTTTATCTTCACAAGGACCATCAAGAAATACTACTCCTAAATCAAATTCAGATAAAAAAGATAGTGAAGATGAGTTAGACATAAACTATCTTAAAAAGTTTTATAGAGCAGACAGTGAAGACATTGAGGAGTTTATCAGAGAGATCAAGATACAAGCAGCTGCTAAGCAATGGGATGTACAGAGAAAGCTTAGGATTGTAGAGTCACTCCTAAGAGGCCCAGCCCTCCAGAGATATAACTAAGCCAGACAGAATGGAAGAGAAATCTAGAGAAGAACAAAATGCTCACCTTGAAGTGAATGCAAATCATGTACAAAGATACATCATCTACAAAGAATGACTCTATACTCAGTTCAATGGTTTTAAGCAACAACAAGAAATACAAGAGACCTTAACCTATATGAGCCAAGCAGTCAATAAAACTCCAAAGAGTTTCTACTATCGAATCTAAGCTCAAATTATTAAGCAAATTTGTAGTCTACAGTCCAACTGGTACTAGCCTCAACTACTTTCCTCAATAGCTTATATCTGGAGCTTCAAAGGCAAGTTATCAGAATAGATTATTAGAGTATTGAGCAATAAGTTGCTAGAGTGCAAGGATATTGGAAAGCAGATTACAGACCAGCACAGCAAGTGCAAGAACATTATGAATCAGCCAGAGTTGAGACCCTGAGGACTTGTAGAACTATAGTAGAACAAGAGAATACCTACCTCAGAGCTCAGATTGCCACTTATGAGAACAGGCTCCCTCTCTTGACTCCAGCTCCATTCAGATAACAACAGCAACAGTAGTCACCATCGAGAGCTCAAGAGGACCCTATAACCATACTTACCAAACAGATAAAGGATCTAGCCATTATAGTAGTATGGCTGAAGAACTAAAGTAGAAGACAACAAGACTACTATTGTGATAGCAGGCCAGACTACTAATAATAAGACAATAAGAGTTCTTTTCAAGCACTACCAGCCACAATTGCAGGCTCAGCTATAATAAGTTCTCATATATCTATTTATTTCTACTACAGAAATCAAGACCATATTCAAAGATTCTGTCTGAGGAAGCAAGCTACCCAGTCCAATGACAGAAATTTTAATCTCATTCAGATAGATAAAGAGACATGAGAAATGGAAGAAAAAGCAGTCTGGCTTTATGGTTAATATGATATCTATCCATACTATGAAGTCTTCCCTTCTAAGGTAACCTGGGATACTACCTCAGTACAGACCAGAGGACAAGGAAGACCACCAAGGACCCCACTTTTATCACTTTTGCCAGTGATAGTATTTATAGGTAAGTATCCAAGATATGATTATTCCTCCTCAGATACTCTCTAGGAAAATAATAAGCAAGCCAGAAGAGATACCCCTGAACCTAAGGCTGGACCATCAAGAGCATTCAGGACTACTTTCCTGCCTAACCTCAAAGAAGATAAGCACATGAGTATAGAGTTCTCAGCAGATGAAATGCCTATCAGAAATAAGAGATCTTGCTCCTAAGGACCCAGATACTGGAGAAGTAGTAAATCTCATATAGCAGCCTCTCTTTGGAAACAAATCCATCAATAGAATACAGGCCTTACTGTCAAGCAAGTCCTCAAGAATGCCCCAGAAGTGAGACAAAAATTCCTGAAGGAAGCCAAGGAAGAAGCTAAGAGACTTTCTGTTAAGGACTATACACACAAGAGTCCAGTACTATCCACATATGTAGTGCATGAAAATCAATATCAAGAACACCAATTCATGAGACTCACAAATGAAAAAGTATACAGAAAAAATACCTAAATCATTGCTGACATTAGAGCAGCAGTCTGCATCATCATTCAGAAAATGTTGAAGAGAATTAGATAGAGAATTGATAAAGAAATGAAGGCAAGAGTCATTATGGTAGATGGATCAGTATCTATTCCCCTTGGACTTGTATAAGATATCTCCATTCAAGTAGAGAAAGCCTGCCTCAATATACCTCAAGCTGTTGTGACCCCTGCAACTTTCTATGATCTGATCCTGAGAACAGACTGGCTATATTGAGTCAGAGCAAACATAGATATCAAGAGATAACTCTTAGTCTTTTCCATCCATGGACAGAAGCACAAGGTGCCAATTGAGTAAAGAGAATTATTAAGGAAGATGAGCCAAGCTTCAAAGATAGAATGGCAAGAACATGGTAATATCTCTACTACAATAGAAGATGAGAGTAAAGCCAATTTCCTGTAAGAGATGGAAAGTAACTTCAATGCCTCTAGAGATCAAGATAGTGAATCAGAAGAACCTTTTGTCAGAGTTATTGACATTGAAGATCTGAAAGCAAGTATTGATAGAGCCAACAATGAAAGAGCAGCACTTGAGTTTACAGGACCATCCACTCAACCACCACTCCTACTAGTAGAAAATCAAATTATGTGAGCCTTCCAGCTAGACATATGTAAGCACTTCAACTACTTCTACTCACTAAGGGATAACTGCAGCAACTGCCAAATACTAGATCTCAAAGAGATTCCAATGCCAGCAATTGAAGACAGGAATGAATTGAAATAAGTACTAGTCTACAGTCAAGCACAACCTCCAATACCAAAGACCTTTAAGAAGACTTACTAAGAATAACAAAAGGTCCTTTCCTGCTAATCCATAAAGACTCTCATAATTAAAAGAGATAGTAATAGTTCCTATACCATTACTCAAGCCCTTCAGATCACTCTGCCTACCTATGATAAGTATTAGAAGAGATACCCTACTAGTAAGAAAGTCAAGGAGTGAAATGAAGGCTTTGTTAAGAAAAGATACTATGATTGTAGAAAGACCTTTATCTGTTACTGGTATGAATATTGAAGTGTTCATCTTAGTGAGGATGTCTATAAGAGTTGAGTTAAGAGAAAGGACCCCACTCTCCAAAAACCCCAAATTTACTAGGCCTATCAGAAATGTAAGGAGATTAATCATAAAGGAGACTGTAAGGCTAAGAACAAGACTACTATCTGGGATCTACCATTGGAAGTTCTTGCTATTATTTATTAGTATTGCTGCCCATATTAAGATAAATAAGGAGTCAATCTTGCCTTCATTCTTATAGAAGCCCTGGACTCTTTTAGACAAACTGGATTCAACTACATAAGGAATCTGAAGACAGAAGCACATTGGCTATTCTTTAAATCAGAGTGAATAGAGTTCTCACCAGCAATTGCAGCCACTAGAGTATTATTCCTTATGACTCACTCAGTCATTTAAGTCAAGCTGCTCTCATTCTGGACACAGTGCCCTCTTGTATAAACAGAAGGATCAGTTGGATATGATCTCTATCTCCCCTACTAAACAACAATCTGACCCAGAAGTGCCAGGACCTTTGACCTCCAAATTGTACTTGCCATACCACCAGGACTCTATGAACAACTAGTATCAAGATCATCCTTAGTAGCCAAAGAAATCACCATTGAAGGAAGAGTCATTGATCAGGACTATCAAGGTCCTCTGAAAGTCATCATTTGTAACAGTGGAAGAAACCACCAATACTTCAGCCTCTTGAAAGCTATCTGTTAAATCCTTTTCATCAAGACTTTGCAGCCTACTATTCAAGAAGTGGAGCAACTAGATAGCACTAAGAGAGGATAAAGAGGCTTCAGAAATACTAATTGAGACTACCAGGTACTACCTATTGAAGTTCACATAGCAAGAGTAGCCCAGTTCAGACAAATGAGACCCCATATCTACCACTCTATCTGAGTAAGAGAAGACATCACCCTGCAGCCTTACTAGCAAAGAGGTCTTGACATATATCTTCCAGTGAAAGCCAATAACTTGATATTCAAGTCATCAATTGAGCTTTAAGAAAAGTATCACTTACTCTTAGCTAAGGAATGAATTCATGACCAAATGTTACTAATTTACATCTCTATCAGAAATATGAGCTTCAAGATAATTACTATCTCCAAAGAAACAATACTGGGATATTTTGAACTCCTGATAGATACCTATGAGGAAGAAGTCTATAAGTTTTTGGGAAATAGCAAGCCCTCTCTGGTGAGACTGATGGTACCAGAAAGGAAGACTCAGTAAGCTCAGCAATCAAAGCCATCAATATTAAGGTAACTCTGACCAAAGACCAGCAACAACAAATATAAGAGTTGATAGAAGAATACAAGGATATATTTACTACCACATACAATAACTTCCTACCATACCAATATGGAGAGCACCTTATATATACTAGAGATGTGAAACCAATCTGACAATGTCCCTACTAAAGACCATACCACCTGATTAAATTCAAACAACAATATATAAATAAAATGCTATGAAATAGAGTTATTAAACTCTCATCAAGCCCCTAGGCTTTACTGGCAATTATTGTACCAAAGAAAGGAGGATGGAGACTAGTAGTAGACTTCAGAAAACTCAATAAGATCACTATAGAAGATGTCTACCCACTGTTAAGAATTGATGACCTCCTTAATGCCCTTGAAAAAGCCAAGTATATGACCACTACTGACCAGTTTCAAGGATTCCAAGTAATCTCCATTACCAAGGAAGATATCTGCAAGATAGTCTTTATTACTAGATAAAAACGTATAAATACCTTCAAACTCTGTAATACTCCAGCTTCATTCCAATGAATGATAAACTATATCTATCAGGACCTCATTGGAATAAATGTACTAGTATATATGGATGACATAATCATCTACTCCAAGACATTTAAGTAATACTTACAAGACCTTCATGAAGTATTCAATACCATCTAAAGTTCAGGACTCAGACTTAATACTAAGAAGTGCTTCTTTGGAAAACACTAAGTCAAATATCTGAGATATATTATCTTAGCATAAGATACATATACTAACCCCCATAAGGTAGAGAAAGTCAAGAACTACCTAACCCCCACCTCAGCAAAGAAGACTCTATCTTTCCTCATATTAGTATCCTACTACCAGCAATTTATTCCAAGATTCTCAGATAAGGCAGCACCTCTCTGAGATATCTCCAAGAAGAACCAACCATTCTACTGAAAGAAAGATCAGCAAAAGTCATTTGATTTACTTAAGAAGGCCTTTAATGAAGCCCCTGTTCTGGTATAACCAGACTTCAACAAACTCTTCATTTTGGCAACTGATATCTCAGCCCTAGAACTTAGATCAATTCTATCTCAGCAAGATAATCATAAGAGAGAGCATGTTATCAAATATGCTAGCAAGGCTATAAATAAATCACAGGCAAACTATGGAGCCACCAAGTTGGAATGCCTAGCAGTAGTATAAACAGTAGACCACTTCTGCCACTATTTTTTGGAAAAGAGATTTGTCCTCATTACAGACTATCAAGCCCTACAATGGTTGTTTAAGAATCCAGAGCCCTCTGGAATCTTTTTCAGATAGATTATGTCCATATAAGAATACCAGTTCACCATTATCAATAAGAAGGGTGCCAAGAATTTCAATATCAATACTCTATCAAAAATCCCCCAAACTTGACAAAAAGGAAAAGAGCCCCCTACAAGAGAAGGCTGCTTCCCACTCACTCAAATGAACCAAGAACTATAACTTACCCTCACCTAAAGCCTGTATCATAGAAGCTTCAAGAAAGGAATCCAGTCTGCTCACAAGCTATTCATCTAAAGGAATCTCAAGAAATTTCAAAAAGGTGATAGCAAACTTTGGAGAGTAGAAGGAGATCAATATACCCAAGTTCTAAGAGAAGATGAAGTACCAAAAATCCTGACAACAAATCATGACCAGAATGCATATCAAGGAATTGAAGCCATAATTGTAAGAATTAAGAAATAATACTGATGTCCCAAGATAAGGAAAAAAATTTCAATACACATTCAACAATGTGATACCTACCAAAGATACTAATAGAAATCTACCAACAGAGCACTATTAATGCCAATCATAGTACCAACCAGAGTCTTTCAAAGACTAGGAATAAACATTATTAGACTCTTGCTGAGAAAGATACTACATTCTCACTATTGAAAACTATCTGATAAAATGGCCTGAAGTCTTTGCCATCAAGACTGCTGATGCCCAGACAATCATCAAAATCCTGTATAATAAAATCTTCAGCCACCATGGTGTCCCCAAGGAAATCATCACAGACTAAGGCTGAGAATTTATCAATAAAGCTATTAAAAGCTTTTCAAGCAACTTCAAAATCAAGCTATAACTAATAATGGCTTACTACTCTCAGGTGAATAGACTTACAAAATGAATGAACCAGACCATCAAGTAAGGTCTCAGCAGGACCAAAGATCAACTGAACTGAGATATCTATCTGCCAGCAATCTTATTCAGCATCTATACCTCCAAGGCCACTACTACCCAACAGATCTCTTTCTATCTGATGTATGATCAAGAAGCTCAAGACTCTGAGGAACTAATCCAGCTGGATTTGACAAAATAAGTTACAGAAGAAATTACCTGATTATATAAAGTATACCAGTAAGCATAAGGATTCATCACCCAAGCCCAGGAATGGCAAAAGAAGTACTATAATGCAAGGCTGATTTGGAGCCCCTACTTATTGAACAGTAAGTTTTGGTATACCATATCATTATAGAAGGAAACTGGAGTACTAAGCTTGAACCAAAATGGGAAGGACCTTATCTTATTCATCAAATCTTCATAAACCATACCTATTAACTCAAGACCCTGGATAGAGTTATACTCAAGACCAAGATACATTGCAACTATATCAGACCCTACTACTTAGTAAAAACAAAATACATTGCTCAATCCCTATATTGACTTTCTTGAATTGTCAATAATATAAGACAATAACCAATACCTTAAGTATTGGAAGTTTACCTTGAGACCCTGGAACTAGAAGGACATCTAGTAGACTAAAGTATACTGAAATAAAGCTACTAGCTAGATTTGAACCCCTCCCAATAGTTAGTTCAGTAATAGGCCCTCTGTTCTATATAAGGATGGCCAGTTCCCACCAATGTACTAATAACTTATTTTCTGGAGAAATTCAAGACTCTGAAATCTCTGTATAACTCTTACTACTAAGAATGGCTCTAATTTTACAAGGAGTAGATATAATGTACACAATTGACAATATCAGAATATAGAATACTAGTGACTGCTAAGATCAGACAATATAATGATGTAATAACCAAATAACCAACCTAATCCATCAAGTGACTATACCAAAAAGAGCAATGATAATCTGAGCCAAAATGAAGACTATGTTATTTAAAAGACCTAGTCTCAGCTTCAGGAACTGATATCAAAGAACAAGTACACTATTGTGACAAGCCAAGAAAATGTACTATCTGAATTACAAAATGATATGAACATTAGTATAGTACAGTAACCAGTAACCATTGCTGTGGAAATTGTATAAATAACCCAGATAGCTGAATTGGGAATAGTGAACCCCCAAGATCCAGTGGACCCCCAAGGTCCAATAGATACCCAAGGTCCAATCTTGCTATAAATAGCCCTCTATAATTAGCCAGATAGCAACCAGATAGCAACCATAATGTATAAAATACCCCAGAGACAAAAGTGAATAAATCTCAGTTTGAAATTGAATCTAAAGCAAAAGATAAGTCTGCCTACTGAACATACTTAGGAGAAATGCCTGCTAAAAGCCCCTTGGTCCTAAAGGAATTGGATTGCAACACTTAGGAGATATGTCTGCCAATGAGCCACTGTTAAAAAGGAGATTGTGAGCATTGGTACTTCATTTCCACTCCAGTCTACTTTCTGATACAAAGAAGTTTTTGATTCACTTGCCAGATAAGCCTGAAGAGAAGTTTACCATTTCCAAGTTTTGCCGCCAAGTTTGAGTGAAGAACTCTGCTGCTTTTCCAGTTTAAGTCTGCCTCTCAAAGCCAGTCAATCAATGTAACTTTGAAGCCCAAAGTCTTGCTGCCATATTTTGTCCACTGATCCACCACGTACTGCCAATCCACATTTGTTCAAGTTCACCATTTTTAAGAAATCTGCATTTAAGTCTGCCACTAGAAAAGGCTGCTATTTTCAAGTCTGCATTCAAGTCTACGTTTTTATCTGCCAATCCACCGCATTCCACCAATCTACATTTTTATCCGCCAATCCACTGCATCCTGCTGATCCACATTGTTCACCCACATCATTCAATCTGCCTCATTTAAGTAATTGCATTGACCACTCAACTCATATGCATAAAGAAACCCGATCACTATCATGCCTGCAACCTGCACTCTTAAGGAAACTGATCATTAGTTCCCAGAGAGCCTGCTCCTTTAAGGAAATACACCAAATTCACTGTGTTGCATGAATTATCCACCATCACTCAAAGAAGGAAATCCGCTCACACACAAGGGACCATCAATCCAAGAATGCCACCAAATTAGGAAATCACTTACAGAAAGTCTCCAGCTATTGATTATTATACCACTAGATACCAATACAAGGAACCTATACATATTATCTGAACATTTTGTTGCTTTTTGACAAAGTAACTGGGGGCTCAAGCCAATCTACAACAGCTACCCAACCTTGTAATTTGCCTCTATTGAGCCAGGCATATTACATTTGGAGGCTCAACTGGGAATCTTCTCAAAAGAATTATTGTAACTTTTCAGCTCACAGAATCCAACCTTCAACCTGAAGACCAGCACCACTACAACCTTTGATACAGTACTAATTTCAGCTACCACAAGAGAAGAAATATCAGCTTTACAAAGTATTTGGATAGGAAGAAGTATAATTACCTCTAGAATCAGATACCACTCAGCATCAGAAGGATCAGACATTGCAGAAGCCAGCACTGTATGAAATTCTCCACCAGTACCATCAGTAGAAACACCAACCAGAGATTTTGACAAGTTCACACCAGATAAAGTAGACAACACCAACCAAGACTTTGACAACCTTGCCCAAGACCTCAACAATTATCTCAAAAGATTCCCCCCAAGAGTCTTTCTCGATTTACCCAGACCAATAACCCCAATCCAAAGAGTTCAACCCACAAGGCTCTCTAGAATAGTATCGAGAAGAGCACCATCTTCCAGATCCCTTGCACCTTCAAGCTCATATCCATCAACAACCAATAACTTAGAATCAGAACCAGGAGTCAAAACAGAATCAGAAGATAGTGAAGACAAAATGGACACAACTCTACCCATATTTGCAGGATACCCAGAGAAGGATCCAAGAGAATTCATAGATGCAATCGAAGGGATAGCAGCCCTGAGAGATTTGTCAACCCAAAGACAAATCAATGTTTTCAAAGCACAGCTGAAAGAACCAGCCAAAGGTATTTTCACCAGAACTACAAATGATATCGATACAGACCTAGGAGATGTCATGGAGAATGCAAAATCAGAAGAAGAACAATATGAGGCCATACAATACTGGATTATTGAAAAGTATGCAGGAAACGAAACCTGCCACAAAGCTTAAGAATCTATCATGGGAATGAAGATGAACCTTAGAGAATCCCCAAGAGCATTCTTCACCAGAATTCAGAAGAGAATGCATGCTGCCAGATTCAATACTGCCAATCAAGACATTATCGGTCCAATGACCTTCATGAATGGAATTCCACCCAACATTGCTCAACATGTCCGAACCCTGAGCATCAAGAAGCCAGAAGAGCAAGTAGACGCAGCCCAAGGATACTTTGATGTCAAGCAAGGAACTACCTGGACTGACAATCGAAAAGAAGACAAAGAAGACCTCTTGGTCAAAGCCCTGCAAGGAATCCTTCAAGGAGAATAAAAAGGAGAGAAGCCTACTAAAGAATGGAAGAAGGACAAGAATGAGATTCAAGACCTCAATTCGAAAGTAGACAGACTGGTTAGCCAGATTGAAAGGCTCTCCATACATGAAAATCGGAATTACCAGCCAAGGTATCTCCTTCAAGAAAATCGGAACTACCAGCCAAGGTACCCCCCATGAGAAAATTGAGATTATCAGAGGAACTACCCATCCTCTGATAGTCAAAACTATCCTTTAAGAGACAGAGTAGAGATCCAATGCTACAAGTGTGGACAGCAAGGACACTATGCCTCTGAATGTAACAACTAAGGCAACTTAAGGAATTCTGAGCCACCAAACCGAAAGGATATCCACAACAAAAGGATAGAAGCTCACCCAGTTGAAGACTATGAGCAGAGTGACAGTGAGGAATATAGTGACCTAGACTTATATCCAACTAAGGCTGAATATGGAGAAACAGTCTACCTAGTAGAAAAGAGAAAGAGAGTAGTAGGTTGCCCCCAAGCAGTTGAGAAGCCACCAAAAAGAACCAGCAGAAGAATCATTTGTAATGAAGATGAAGAAGAACAGATTGATATACCTCCCTGGTCTCCTTCACTCTTCATTCCTGGAGCTACCATCAATGGAGAAGATCCTCTACCAGAATTTGCCAATAAAGATATAGGAGAAGAACCAGAATTGGAAACCAAGGCCCAAAAGTCCAAAAAGAAATACATCCCAAAGACCATACCCCAGGACATCTACAATGAAGCCTGGAAGAAGATCCAAGAAGCCAAGATGGAAGTACCACTCTTGCAGTTCCTTTAACTGACATCTGCTGGAGTAAGGAATAAGTTATTGTGAACTACCAGATCCTACACAGGAAGAGTCCCCATTCCCCAAGAAGAACCAGCAACCCCAGCAGTACAAGCTGCAGAAAGGCATATTAGCACCTACTTGTTTGGAGAAATCAGAGGCCAGAAGGCAAAAATCCTTATTGACACAGGAGCAGCAGTATGTATCATTGCCAAGAAATTCCTGGATAGCATTCAATGGCCCATTGATGGACTCTCTAGCCTCAGCATCATAGTAGCAGATGGAGCCCAAACTCAACTACTAGGAGAAGTCCGAAATATCACCATCACTCTTGGACACATTCAGTTTGCCATCCCCAAGGCAGTTGTGACTGAAGCTGTCACCTATGACATGATCCTTGGCACCAATTGGATGAAGGAGATGAATGCAGATATCAACATTGGTCAATAAGTACTCAAATTTGACTACAGAGGAAAGAAGTACTGAGTCAAAGTCACCAGCTTTGAGCCATCAATGAAGAAAAAGAAGGTGACCATCCAAGAAGAATATGCCAGCAGTGAAGAATCCACTACTGAGGAGGAAGAAGAAGAGGACTCTGAAAATGACAATGACCTCAGGCTGAGGCCCTGAATCAATATGGTAGAAGATAGACCAGAAGATAATGTGTGGGCATAGTGCTCCAAATGAGTCAGTTCAAACCAGTTCGAATTGTGACTGCTCTGATTCGAATCTCTAAATTGGTGATTTGAATCACCGAATTTGAATCATCAAATTTGAATCACCAAATTCGAATCATCAGATTCGAATCATCAGATTCAAATTGTCAGATTCGAATCGCCAAATTCGAATTCTCGATTCGAATCACTGAATTCAAATCTCCAAATTTAAATCAAGATTTGAATCATCTGATTTGAATCCCATGATAAATCAAATTTACCATGTGATTCATTTACACAGGTAAACAGAGAAAAATATTCTCAGGCACACATACACAAATACAACTACAAACACATACATGTACATACACACACACACACACACAATGTCAATGTCAATATCAGTAGATCAGTTATTAGTATTTTCCAGTACTGGTGATACTTCAAGTCAGACTTCCTTAAACAATGTCCAGCCTACCTTAAATAATATTCCACGCTATGTCCTTGTTCTGAAGTTTAGCAACATTGTACCAAAACTGGCAAAAATGAAGTTACTTGCAAATATTGCAGGTATTTT
>RQIL01042880.1:0-15349 GCA_003951145.1 Jimgerdemannia lactiflua | reverse complement strand
GGGAGTGAAAGTCAGAACAGAAGATAAGGCAGGGGGCCTGGGGACAAGAAGAACTGAGAGGTCTAGACAGAGTTGAGGAGAGAGAGAGAAGAAGTCATATAAGCAATTAGTATAAAGAATAAACAAATTACTAAAAGCTACAATACAGTACTAGTTTTTGATATAGAAATATAGTCCTTATGTGACAGACTATAAAAACATATGACACAAACAAGCCAGATGACATGAACAGCCAGATGACACAAACAAACCAGATGACATGAACACTTAGTATAGCAGAGTAACCAGCACAGCAACCATTGCTGTGGAAATTGTATAAATAACTAGATAACCAAAGAAGAGAATAATGTGGACAGTGGCTGTCCACCCAAACACACCATAAATAGCAATCTATAATTAGCCAGATAGCAACTAGATAGCAACTACAATGTATAAAATACCCCAGAGATAAGAGTGAATAAACATCAGTTCTGAAATTGAAACCAAAAAGCAAAAGACATATCTGCCTACAATACTTTGAGGGATATGTCTGCCAAAAACCACTTGATCCTAAAGATTGGATTGCAACACTTAGGAGAAATGCTCACTCTAGAGCCTCTTCTAGGAGATTGTGAGCTTGGTACCTCATTTCCACTCCAGTCCAATTTCTGATTCAAAGAAGTTTATCAAGAGAAATCCACCAGTTTAAGTCCACTTCTCAAGCTAGTCATCTAATGTAACTTTGAAGCCTGAGATTGCTGCCCTTTTTCAAGAGAAGTCCACTATGTTTAATCCACTAATCCACTACCATCATTCATCTACATCATTCTACATTTGTCTGCTGAACTGCTACATTCTGCCAATCTGCATTTTGTTCAAGAATCTGTATCGTTCAAGTAATCTGCTGATCTACTGCATTCTACTGATTCACATCATTTGTCTACATCATTTGTCTGCCTCATTCAGTCCACCATTTTCAAGAAGACCACCTTTTATTCACTGATCTGCCACATTCCACCAATCTGTCTCATTCCAACTGCTATGCTCAATCCACATTGACCACTCAATCTGTGCCATTTAACCCAATTGCCCATTATGCACACCTGAGAAACCCACTACATTTAGTTCATCTGCCAGAAAAGGAACCTAATCATCCGTCACAAGGAAACTGATCATCCAGTTCCCAGAGAGCCCACTCATTAAGGAAATCTGTCAAATTCACCAAACACAAGATCGCCCTCATTACACAAAATCACCTATAACCCAAGAATGCTGCCAAATTAGAAAATCACTCATAGAGAATTCCAGAAGTTGAATATTATACCACTAGACACCAGTATACTTATACAATGTCTGAACATTTTGTTGCATTTTGACAAAGTAACTGAGGGCTCAAACCAATCTACACAGCTGCCCAACCTTATAATTTGCCTCTATTAAGCCAGGCATGTTACATTTGGGGCTCAACCAGAAAAATTCTCAAAGGAATTGTTGTGACTTTTCAGCTCACAGAACCCAACCTTCAACCTGGAGACCAGCACCACTACAACCTTTGATACAGTACCAATCTCAGCTACCATAGGAGAAGAAATCCCAGCTTTACAAAGTGTTTGGATGGGAAGAAATGTAATTACCTCTGGAATCGGATACTACTTAGCATCAGAAGGATCTGACTTTGCAGAAGCCAGCACTGTATGAAATCCTCCACCAGTACTACCAGCAGATATACCAATCAAAGATTTTGACGAGGTCATACCAGATGAAGTAGACAACACCAATCAAGACTTGACAATCATCCAAGACCTCAACAACTATCTTGAAAGATTCCCCCCAAGAGTCTTCCTTGATTTTCCCAGACCAGTAACCCCAACCCAAAGAATTCAACCCATAAGACTCCCCAGAATAGTATCAAGAAGAGTACCTTCTCTCAGACCTTCTGCACTTTCAAGCTCATATCTATGAATAGCCAATAACTCAGAATCAGAGCCAGAAATCAAAACAGAATCAGAAGACAGTGAAGATGAAATGGATATAGTTATGAATGTAGTTCAAACTTCAGCAAAGTGGTCGGAGCTGCTTAACATTCATGCAGATTAGCCGCTTAACACTCATGTGGAATAGCTGCTTAATATTCATGCATTCATACAGAATAAGCTGCTAAGACAATTATGCGGAATGATCATGCATTTATACATTCTCCCGTGCTAGTTTCATTTGGTTCCTTATGCCAAAAGCAACTTAGTTAGTACCAATTTCAGATAGATGCCATATAGTCCTATCATGCAGCAACTGAGTATTCATCACATCTCAGCTTTTGCCGCTTTTGGCAACTAAGCATATACTATGCCAGTAATCATTAGCAATCTCACAGTTCAATTTGCACATTTTTCCAATACACTATGCCCCCCATTTACACCTAGTCTCAAGGGTTATTACCTCAACCAGTTCTTACTCCTATTCGTCCCCCCATTCCTACCCTTACTGGTCTGCATGCCTTATACAAAGAGCACTTAGTTGCACTCTGTCGAGACTATGACCTATCAGTTGATGGTTCCAAAGCCATACTGGTTGCATGATTGGATGCAAACCATCCCCTGCCAGAACCTGGACTTCTGCCAGAGTCTGATGTTCATGCTGACAATGCCCTCATTCAACGTCTATTGCCAGCCCTCGTCATCCATTTTGCTAGTCATCCTCCTCCTCCAGCACTGACCTTGATAGGTCCTGAAGTGGCCTTTCCACTTTCATTACCAATATCGTCAATGGGTCTTCCACAGGCAGTTCCTCTTCCAGCAATGGTTCCTCCTTGCCCATTGGTACCACCCTTTCTAATAGGATTGATAGTGCCACTGCCATATACTCTGCCAATTGGTGAGTCATCCTCTTCCTTTGTTTCTGACACCATGCTATGACATGACTGGGTCCCCCCTAATCTGCTGGCATCACTCAAATCAGGCAACAATCAAATCCTAGCTGAGTGGACCAGCAATGCTCTCATTTTGCACTTAAGCAAAAAAAAAAGAATCCCATCCTCCCGACCATGATCTTGATCTTCCACTCTGGCTCAAAGCCATTTTCAACATTCATAGAGCCTTGTTAGCACTAGGCACCGCTTTTTCAGCAGCTTATACATCATATGCATCTCAACTCCTTGTCCTAGCCATCTTCATTATCAAAGCCATCAATGACCATTATGAGTGGATTGCTCTTCAGCACTTCAACTGCCAAGTTCATATGTTAAAAGCAGCATTTTTGGAGCTTAACATTGGCAACCCAGATGCAGTTTTGAGACAGTTGTCGGTCAATCATTATCAGTGCCATTAGCTTATCAACCTGCTTGGCATGTCTCTCTCCAGCACACAACTTCTCTACCTACTAGCATTTCATCAACATCTTACACCATTGGTGGCTCTTTAGTCTCTTATTCGATGGGAAGCTCAAAACCCTCCCCTTTTGGCAATTTTCTGGCTTTTGATGTGGGGTATAAGGGCACAGTGCTAGCTCCTGCACCCAATCTCCACTCCCATGACCCACATTTACTCAAAAACCTGATGACCCTCTCTATTCCAATAGTGCTGCTAGCTTGGTCTGCCATCAATTCCATGGCACCTCTGGTTGCTCCAGCAATTGTGGTCAAGCACATGTTTGCCTTTTCTGCTATGGACCTCATACTGCCTCGGCATGCTCTGCTCACCGCAGCTAATCTGACAATCCCTCTGACATCTGGCCACTCTACCATTCCATACTAGCTCACAGAGTGGAAACAGGCCCTTCACTCACACTCCAACCAATCACTCATTCAATATCACTTAACTGGTCTTCATTATGACTATTTTAATGGCAATCATTTGCATCCTGAGCTTCATATTGATTTGATATCTGATAACCTTGCATTGGCCTACCATCACCAAGATGTCCTCTCCACCAACATTCATATGGAATTGATGGCTGGCCACTATCTTCACATCTCTTTCCTTGCTGTCTCTCAAATTTCACCCCTTCTGTAATGCACCCTGAGGTGCTATCCCTAAGAAACATTCCACCAAATTTCGGACAATACAGTATCTCTTCTTTCTTAATGGCACATCCATCAATGATGAGATCAATCCTGATGAGTTCTCGATTCAGTACTAGTCGATTCAAGCCATTATCCTTCAGTTGATTTCCTTGGGTCCCTCCATGCTTTTCTGGAAAGCCAACATTGCAGAGGCATTCTGCACTATCCCTGTCCACCATTCCAATTGGGCTATGCAGGGCATCTGTTGGCTCGGTCTTTTCTTTCTTGATATGTTCCTTATATTTGGCCTCTACTCAGCCCCCTTCATCTTCACCTCTCTTATGGATCTCTTTATGTGGATTTGCATTCAGTTGTACCACCTTCCCAATTTGGGACATTTTGTCAATGATTTCATCTATATAGCATTGACAACCAGTGCATATTCTTCATACACTCAGGTTCACTCCATTGTGTCCCAATTTGGTATTCCACTTCAATCCTCCAAAGATATTCCACCTACCCCCACCATTGAATATTTGGGTTTCCTTCTCGATACTCCTAGGATGATAATTAGTCTTCCTACAGAAAAATGCACCTGCATACTGGCATTACTGGCTGAGTGACTCTTACCCTTCTGATAGGCTCATCCTCATCATCTATACCCTCGTTCCCATCATGATGCCCAATCTCTCTCGGGCCATCTCATGTATGTTGTCCAGGTCCTCCCTGATGGGAAAGTATTCTGCGACTGCATCATTCGCTTTGCTGCCTCTTAGAAACTACCCTATGTGGGGTGGCATTTTCCACCTCCTCAACTTGCCACTAATTTACAGTAGTGGCAAGATAACCTTCACTCATGGACTGGTCATCATCTCCTTTTCCATTCCAACTGGCTCGATTGTAGTCTATTCACGGATGCCTCAGGTACTCTTGGTGCTGACAGCCTGTTGGGGTATTGCTGGTGGAGTGTTCGTTGGGCCCCCTCCTTTGTAGATCAGAGTGGTTATGATATAATCTGGAAGGAAATGTTTGCCATTTGTATTTCATTGGTGCTTTGGGGCTCTTCGTTTTGTTTGCTTCGTATCATTCTCTGGTGTGACAGCCAACCCTGTGTTGATTCTTTGGCCAGTGGTCAGGCTCATCATCATCCTCTTGTTAATGACCTCCTTCATCAGATCATTCTCTTACACCTTGACCTGGGTTTCGATATTTGGACTTGATACATTCCTTCTGCATCTAACCCTGCTAACCCATTATCTCATCTCATCCTCCCACCCCATCCCCAGGATCCTCTCCCTTCATTGGTCACATCTCTCTTTGGCTTCGCCATCGATTCGACACCTGCCTCTATCAGTGCACATACACCCAGACCAGGAATCTCTGAACCAGCACCAATTCTCTCCTTTGCTTCCTCAGCTCCCCCAATATTGTAGAAGCTGCCACTTTCCCTCTTCAAGATGACCTTCTGAGTTATTGGGCACTATGGCTCAATAGTGAAGGAAACCTCTATTCTACCATCAAGAACTATTTTTATGACCTTGTTGCCTACCATATAGCTCATTGGTGTAACACCTCTCTGTAGCATACATCTCTACCTCTATTCAACACTATCCTCAAATCTATCCAGACCCACTCTCTGCCATTATCCAGTTCACTTGACTGCTGTCTGATTACTCACCAACATTTGTAGTTAATTTGTCTCTCTCTTTGCATCGATTCCCCCTTTGACACTATGATTTGGGCTGTAGCATATACTATGTTCTATGGCCTTATGCGTGTGGGTGAACTACTAACTACTTGAGATGGATTTTCCTTTCAACAGTCCTGGCAAGCATGCTGTCAACACTTTCAATGACAGTCAGATTCTGCCCTCTCCCACTGCTTTTGGTCCTTGCATTTACCTAATACAAAAATGGGGATGGCTGGTGACGTTTTTCTCATCTTCTCCAGCACCTTTAATTGTCAATGCACAACAATTGATAATATGATGTGCATTCTTCCTGCACAATTGCAGAACCCTGCCTTTTGTCTGGATCTGACTTAGCCTCTTCTTCAATCTATATTTGTTGGGGCAATTTGGTCTCCATTGGCTGGCACTTCATTGGTAGTTGGTATTTACAGCCATTTCTTTCAAATTGGTGGTGCTACTTTATTGGCAATAGCAGGTTATCTGACCATATTATTCAACTTGCCAGCCACTGGAAATCGACCACTTTTCTTCATTATATTCGACAACTCAATCATCTTTTACCTCTAACTGCCACTACATTGGCTGGACTTCCTCTACCTGATTATCAGCAGGCTATGGGTTTGGCTAGTGGTGGTCAAATATTGCCCACAAAGTGAGTTGTGGCACCCTTAGGAGCCTAACTCACTTCCAAGGCCCACAGTATTGGCTCCTTTCACTTTAATGTAAATGGTGGGCCCTGGGAAAGCATATGCTTCCATATAAGCCAAACCCATCAACTTCTGTTACAATTATATTTTTATGTACAATTACTCCAGTTGATATATAATTACTCCTAATTTTATGGTCTATGTCTGCATTTTACATACATTTATTTATGGCTTACATTTGATTAGTCAATTAGGCAAAGGATACTTTGATATAGTTATGAACATAGTTCAAACTTCAGCAAAGTGGTCAGAGCTGCTTAACATTCATGCATATTAGCCACTTAATACTCATGTAGAATAGCCACTTAATAATCATGCATTCATGTGAAATAACCACTTAATATTCATGCATTCATGAGGAATAAGCTACTAAGACAATTATGTGGAATGATCATGCATTTATGTATTCTCCTGTGCTAGTTTCATTTGGTTCCTTATGCCAAAAGCAACTTAGTTAACACCAATTTCAGTTAGAAACCATATAGTCCTTTCATGCAGCCACTGAGTATTCATCACATCTCAGCTTTTGCTGCTTTTAGCAACTAAGCATATAATATGCCAGTAATCCTTAGCAATCTTGCAGTTCAATTTGTACATCCCTCCCACTCATCTCTTATGGTTACATTCAATAAAATAGCTTCTTTCACTTTAATGTGAATGGCAGGCCCTGGGGAAGCATATGCTTCCATATAAGCAAAACCCATCAACTTCAGTTAAAATTACATTTTTATATACAATTACTTCCAGTTGACAGTATATAATTACACCCAATTTTATGGTTTATGCTTATATTTTACGTACATTTATTTATGGCTTACATTTGCATAGTCAATTATGCAAAGGTCACTTTGGCACAACACTACCCACATTTGTAGGATACCTAGAGGAGCATCCAAAAGAATTCATAGATACAATTGAAGGAATAGCAGCCCTGATAGATTTGTCAACCCAAAGATGAATCAATTTCTTTAAGGCTCAGCTGAGATAACCAGCCAAAGGCATCTTCACCAGAACCACAAATGATATCAACACAGACCTAGGAGATGTCATGGAGAATGCAAGATCAGAAGAAGAACAATATGAGGCCATGAAGTACTGGATTATTGAAAAGTATGCAGGAAATGAAACCTGCCACAAAGCTCAAGAATCCATCATGGGAATGAAGATGAATCTTGGAGAATTCCCAAGAGCATTCTTTACAAGAATTCAGAAGAGAATGCATGCTGCTGGATTCAATGCTACCAATTAAGACATCATTGGTCCAATGATCTTTACAAATGGAATCTCACCCAATTTTGCTCAACATGACCAAACTCTGGGCATCAGAAAGCCTGAAGAGCAAGTAGATGCAGTCTAAGGAT
The DNA here is from genome assembly GCA_003951145.1 of Jimgerdemannia lactiflua. Taxonomy (NCBI): domain Eukaryota; kingdom Fungi; phylum Mucoromycota; class Endogonomycetes; order Endogonales; family Endogonaceae; genus Jimgerdemannia; species Jimgerdemannia lactiflua. The sequence goes on along the minus strand of RQIL01042880.1, from coordinate 7,615 downwards.
ACTTTGATGTCAAACAAGGGACCACTTGGACTGATAATCAGAAAGAAGACAAAGAAGACTTCTTGGTCAAGGACCTGTAAGGAATCCTTCAAGGAGAATCAAAAGTAGAAAAGCCTACCAAAGAATGGAAGAAGGACAAGAATGAGATTCAAGACCTCAATTCAAAAGTAGACAGATTGGTTGGGCAGATTGAAAGGCTCACTACATGCAAAAACCACAACAACCAGCCAAGGTATCCTCCTCAAGAAAATTGGAACTACCAGCCAAGGTACCCTCTATGAAAAAATCAGAATTACCAGAGGAACTATCCATCCTCTGATAGTCGAAACTATCCTGCAAGAGATAGAGCAGAGATCCAATGCTACAAGTGTGGACAGCAAGGACACTATGCCCACAAATGCAACTAAGGCAGCTTAAGGAATTCTGAACCACCAAATCGAAAGGATACCCATAACAAGAGGAAAGAAGCTCACCCAGTGGAAGACTATGAGTAGAGTGACAGTGAAGAATAGAGTGAACTAGACTTGTATCCAACCAAGGCTGAATATTAAACAGTCAATCCAACAGAAAAAAGAAAGAGAGCAGTAGGCTGCCCCTAAGCAGTAGAAAAACCTCCCAGAAGAACCAGCAGGAGAACCATTTGAGAAGAAGATGAGGAAGAGCAGGTTTATACACCTCCCCACTCTCCCTCACCCTTCATCTCTGGAGCTACTATCAATGGAGAAGATCCTCTACTAGAATCTGCTGATGAAGATATGGGAGAAGAACCAGAATAAGAAACCAAGACTCCAAAGTCCAAGAAGAAATACATCTCAAAGACCATGCCCTGGGACATCTACAATGAAGCCTGGAAGAAGATCCAAGAAGCCAAGATGGAAGTACCACTCTTGCAGTTCCTTCCATTAACATCTGCTGGAGTAAGGAACAAATTGCTGTGAACCACCAGATCTTACACAGGAAGAGTCCCCATTCCTCAAGAAGAACCAGCAACCCCAGCAGTACAAGCTGCAGAAAGACATGTCAGCATCTATCTGTTTGGAGAAATTGGAGGCCAGAAGGCGAAAATCTTCATTGATATAGTAGCAGCTGTATGTATCATTGCCAAGAAATTCCTAGACAGCATTCAATGGCCCATTGATGGACCCTCTAGCCTCAGTATCATAGTAGCAGATGGAGCCCGAACTCAACCCCTAGGAGAAGTCTAAAACATCACTATCACTCTTGGACACATTCAGTTTGCCATCCCTAAGGCAGTAGTAACTGAAGCTGTCACCTATGACATGATCCTTGGCACCAATTGGATTAAGGAGATGAATGCAGATGTCAACATTGGTCAACAAGTGCTCAAATTTGACTACAGAGGAGAGAAGTACTGAGTCAAAGTCACCAGTTTCAAGCCATCAAAGAAGAAGAAAAAGGTGACCATCTAAGAGGAATATGCCAGCAGTGAAGAATCCACCACTGAGGAGGAAGAAGAGGAGGATTCTGAGAATGACAATGACTCCAGACTGAGGCCCCAAATCAACATGGTAGAAGACAGGCCAGAAGATAATGTTTGGGAACAAAATACTATCCTCATCACAATCGGAGCCATTGCAGGAGAAGTCAGAAGATGTACCAAATATCTCCAAAGACAGAAATGCAAGGAACACTCATCCAGACATGTGGGAATTCGAAAATCTCCTGGCACTATATGCCCAGAATGCAGAAGAAGAAAGCCACAATACTTAGTCAAAAAGTCATACACAAGTCTTGCTCAATCCTGAAATTGAAGCAGCAGAAGTACAAGCAATTTCATTTCTCTCTGGTAACTTTCACATTACACAAATTCCCACACACACTTTCAACACACTTTTCATCATTTTATTGAGAAAACTCTTAAGGCAATGGTGACAAAGTAATGCACAGATAAGCATACTGGTGTGGGAGGTGGGCCAGGCTTCAAATGGCAGTATACAAGAGAGAGATAGGATTGGGACCAGGGTTCTTTGGACCATTAATGGGGGGAGGAGGAGGAGGGGGGCAGGAGTCAAATAAGAAGCCTGGGGAAGGTGGAGCAGGGAGCTTTGCAGTGGCTATCAAGAACTATGGAGGAGGAGAGGGAACTGAAGGTTGGAAGACAGTGGGTAAGGGGAAGGAGAAGATGGGAAGTACTGAAGGAGTGCTCCCTGGGGGGGGGAAGGGGGGGGCTGGGGGAGGTGTGACTGGTATGTTGGCTGGAACTGCTGATGGTGGTGTGATGGCTAATCTGGAAAAAAATCTAGATGTGACTGCTGATGGCAACAAGGGGAGCCAGGGGAGATTGGGGCTGGTGTGCAAGGATGAATTGCTCAAGAAGTTGATCTCTGAATTCACAGTCATGGTGAGCTTCCAGGGACTGGCAGTGACAGGAAAGGTAGTTCTGGGGCTACTGGGAAAACAGCTGGTTGATGTTGCTTTAGTGAAGTTCCTGAAAGGGCTGAAAGGAGTTGAGGTTGGATTTGTAAAGGAGAAATATCTGGTGGAAGCTTTGGTGAAGGGGATCATGGTGGGTGAGATTGCAGTTTTGATGATGAGGTACTTGTGCTGGGACCCAAGGGTGGTGCACCTAGTGGTCAAGGGGGTCCCTATGGTGTCAGTGCAGGTGATAAGGAGCAGGGTCAGTAAGGTGATGAGGGAGTATGGGGATGTTGTGGATATTGGATTTCAGATATGGGAGGGGATGACTTTCAGGACAGGAGATGTGAAGGTGAGGCTGAGAGTGGCTGGAAAGGAGGTGACAGGGAGGGCAAGTGACTGGCTGAAGGTATTGAAGTGGGGCCCAGTTGAATGTAAGGTGCCGAGGGTGAGAGGGACCGAGGAGGAGGAAGAGGATCTACTGACAGGGTTGTGGGAGTTGGAAGGGGCTGTGGAGCAGAGGGCAAAGGCCTGGGAGATGTTTGTGGATATGACAGTAGTGGTGGAGATTGAGGGCAGGAAGGTGCAAGTGGATAAAAAGGTATGAAAGAGGGAGTGGGGGAGGCAGATGCAGAAGGACCTTTTGGTAGGCTTTAAGGAGAAGTCAAATGCCAGGATTGTACCTCTGCCAGATTTCTTTGGTGGCCTGGAGAGCTCACAGCATAATCCTGAGCAGAGGAAGGTTGATGGCAAAGATGAGCTGGAATTCTTCAGTGACATGGATGAGGAGGAGGGAAACCAGACTGGGACAGGAGAGACCATGGTGAGCATTCTGGGGCAAGAGATCGTGAGGGAGGATGTGGTGATGAAGGGGATGCAGCATGTGAGTTTTGGAGTTCCAGATATTGCACTTGGAGGATTGGTGGTTGGGATAGAGAGTGAACATTCTGGGGTAGCTGAGGGAGAGGACAATGAGAGTGAGAGTGGGCTTAAGAGGCCCATGACCCCAGGTGTTGGTCATATTGGGGGAGCAGGATGGCTGCTGGCCACTCTCAATGACCTGGCCTTGGATGAACTTGCAGAGGTGGATTTTTGTATACTAGGGGGGGCAGAGTGGTAGGAGCTACTGGCAGGAGGGGGAGTGTTGGACAAATTGTTGATGGAGGTGATAGCAATCTTGTTGGCAGAGAAGAGGTATGAGGTAGATGTGAAGAGGGAAGCTGAGTTGAGAGAGGAGGCTGGGCGAGTGGTGGAAGACTGTTGGGTGATGAAGGATGGGGTGGAATTGTGGATGTCAGTCTGTGAAGATTACAGAAAGGAAGCTAAGGAGAAGGATGATGATGATGCTAGGGAGATCATGAGTGCATGGGCAAGGAATGAGATTAAGGATGATGAGGTGGAAGCAGAGCATCTCTTGGACTTGTCTAGGATGGACATTGAGCTGGAAGTTTGAAGGAACTGGGATTGTGATACCTTATACAAACATTTCTTCCTATGAACAGTATAACTAACATTTTATCATTGAATGTCAATGGGCTGTGGGGTGTAAGGCAATATTGAAACATGGTTGAATAGCTACATGGTTTGGGAGGCAGATCTTTTTCTACTGCAGGATATGAAATGTGAAGAGAAGGTAGACAGGTTGAATTGGACTAGGGAATGGGGTGGAGTAGCTGAATGGCATGGCAGAGTCAGGATTCTGATATACAGAGGTATAGGGGAACTGGTGGACATTGGGGGATGGAGTGACCATCTAGTCTGGGGATTGTAGAGGAGGCTGGGGTGGGGCCCAATAGTGGTCAGATCATATTACTGTCCAGCAGTCTGGAGTGAGAGAGTGGACTGGTTGGAAGGGCTGCTAGAGGAGGGATCTCTGATGAAGGCTGGGGTGGATATCCTGGGTGGTGATTGTAATATGGTGTGAGATGCCACTCTGGATTAGTCTGATGGAGGAGCTGGAGTGGCCAGTCACAGTGGTGAAATGGATAAGTGGGAGGAGATTGAGAGGCTGAGTGCTCTGGGTGATATGGAGAGGACCAAGTGAGTAGATAAGGTGTTCACACATTGGGTTGATGGTCTGGGGACAAGGATTGACTGGGTGCTTTTGGCAGACTTTTGGTGGGAAGATGTGTAGTGGGAAATTGGGGTGATATGGTGCCCCTGGTCGGACTATTGGGGGGTGCTAGGACAGGAGAACATTGGGGGCAGTGGGGAGGGACCTGGACACTGGTAGCTCAACCGTGCTCTGTTGGCTGATGGGGACTTATGGAAAAGCTGAGAGGGAGAGGTAGTGGCTAGCATGACTAAATAGAGGGAGGAGGGAGCCCCAATGGGGCTCCAGTGGGAAAGCTGAAGGATGCAGCAAGGATGTACTGGGGTGAGGCTGGTAAGCATAGAGGAAGGCTTCAGCAGATAAAAGAGAAGTGGGCATCCCATCAGATGAAACAGCTGTTATGGCAGTGGTTGGAATTGAAGTGGCATAGGGGTGAGGAGGAGGAGGAGGATTTGCAGGAGGTGCAGTTAAGGATAGAGATTGAGGAGCTGAAGGGGGTCTGGAGGATGGAAGAGGAGAATTGAGTACAGGGCATGGTGGTGAAGCTTAGGTGGCAGGGGCTGGAGGAAGGAGAGAGGCCATCCAGGTATCTCACTAGGCTGCTGAGAGTGAGGAGAGTGAAGCAGAGGTGGGAGGGAATTATTGGTGAGGATGGTGGCTTGGTGACAGGGGTCCAGGAGATCCTTGGGGAATTTAAGAATTATTGGGGAAAATTGTTGAGTAAGGAGGAGGGAGGAGCAGACAGTATGGCCATTGAGGACTGCTTGGAAGACTGGTGCCCCCCAGAGGTGGAGGGGCTTGGGGACCTAACAAGACCAGTAAGGGAGGAGGAGATGCTGTAGGTCTTGGTGGCCACTAAGTTAGGGATGGCCCCTGGGGAGGATGGGCTGCCTTGGGACTTCTGGAAGAGGATGGTGAAGGTGGAGGAGGTGCAACAGGAGATGAGGGACATGTGTGACAAGGTGATTGAGTCTGGGTCCTGGCCGGGTGGGCAGAAGCTGGGATTGGTGGTGCTCCTTTACAAATATAGGGGCAGAGGGAGGACTGGAAGAATTGGAGGCCGATCATGCTCCTGGGTATGGACTGCAAGTTAGTCATGAAGGTGATGGTGGTGAGACTGCAAGTAGTGGCCCAGCAGGTCCTAGGGGAAGAGCAACAAGGCTTTGTTGGGGGAAGATTGATTAGAGATAGTATGGCATGGGTGCATGGAGTGATTAAGGGGGCAAGGGCTGCTGGTTTGAATAGCAGGTTGGTGTTCTTGGACCAGGAGAAGGCCTATAATAGGGTGCAGTGAGTCTGGCTGGAGAAGGTGCTGGTGAGAATTGGGATCCCAGAGGAGTTGGGATGTACACTTGTCCGCCTTCTGGAGAGGAGTCAGGTGGCAATCATGGTGAATGGGCACAGGGGAGTTGCCTTCCCTCTTGGGCAGAGGGTTGCCCAGGGGGACCCTCTGTCATCTGTTCTATATGCTCTGTCCTTGGAGCCATTGCTGGACAGAATCAGAAGGAGAGTTGAAGAGCTAAATGTGTTGGGAGTGAACTGGAAAGTTGGTGCCTTTGCAGATGATATAGTGGTGGGCCTGGGTACTATTGCAGATGTGGTGGAGCCAAAGGAGGACATAGGGTGGTATGAACAATGCTCTGGACAAAAGCTGAACTGGCATAAGAGTGAAACAATGGTACTGGGGAAAGATCTGGTTGGAAAAGATATTATTGGTACAATTGTTCCCCCTAGGGAGGGGGTGTGGTACCTGGGGATCTTTCTCTCAGTGTATGGGTCAGTCCTGCCCAAGGCTTAGTGGGAGCTGAGGGTGGGAATGTGGGGAGATTTGCTGAGGAGCTGGGGAGGGCAACACATTTCTCTGGCAGAAAGGGTGGCTATTTTGAATATTTACAAGATGCCAAAGGTGTGGTATTTGGCATACCATTTGGACTTTCTGGTGTTGGTGGTCAAGAGACTTCTGAAACTAGTGAGAGAGTGGATCTGGGTGGGCCACAGAAGTCAGATCAAGTGGGAAGTCTTAGTGATGCCAGCAGAGAGGGGGGGCCTGGGACTGGTGGACTTCCCGAAATGCCTGCATTGTCTGTGGGCCTGGTGACAGAAGAGAGTAGTGGTGCTGAAAGGGGGGGGTTGGGTCCCGCTGATGTAGAAGGTGTGGGAGGCAAGGTTTGCCCCCCAGGGGTCATCTGGGGACCTTACAACTTTGGTGGAAGGGGGTGGGAGTCGAAGACTACAATATAAGGGGTTCTGGTGGGGGGTAGCTGAGGGAGCACACAGGATTCTTATTAGATGAGAGGACCATGCTGTGGCAGAGCAGCAGGGAGGAGGAGGGTGGCAGTGGCATAGATTGCTGCTGGGTGGAGTGCCAGCAAAAAACTTTGATCTGGGTGATGGGGTGGAAAGTCAGGGGGGCCTGGGGCAGGATCTATGGCCAGAGGGGTGGTAGTGAGTAGGGATCAGAGAAGAGTGGGACTGGAGAGTACTATGGACCTGGGGTTTGGAGACGAAGAAGTGGCTACCCCCCAAGTTTTGGGTGGCGTGGTGGAGTGTGATGAGGCGAAATGTGATGCTGAACTTTAGGTCTGGTCATTTGGTGCCAGGAGGGGCTTCCAAGTGTGAGGAGTGTCATAGAGTGGGGCAGGAGGGGGGGGTGGTGCAGACCCCAGAACATTGGCTGGGAGAGTGTGAGGTACTGGCTGGGTTCTGGGAGGTGGTAGAAGATAGATTGGGAGGGGACTACAGGAGCTGGGGGACTAGTCACTGGGAGGTATTGAAGAAGAGAATACTGGGGGGCATTGGTGATGAATGGCTCATGCTGGAGTGGGTGCTGGTGAAATGGGTAGGGCTCGCTGGACATTGACAGGCAGTGTTTGAGGAGAGCAGGCTGATGTCAAAGGAGAAGGTGGTGAGGTGGGAGGGCCTACTAGTTGACTTGCTGTCTGGGTGACAGAGGGGGTGGGACATATAGAGGGGTTGCCATAGGAAGTTGGTGGGGGCCATATGTGAAAGGAGTGAGGGGAGGATTCGAGTTGAGGGTGGGGAAGTGTTGTTTGCAAGAGTAGGGGTTGGGAGATAGTGGTGGTGGGAGTGGGTTAGGATAGGTTTGGGAAGAGGCTACCAGTGTGGTATGAGGACACCATCGATGTTTTAGATAGTTAATCAATGTGGCTGCAGCCTATAGAAAAA
>RQIL01042869.1:0-15359 GCA_003951145.1 Jimgerdemannia lactiflua | reverse complement strand
CGGCTAAGTATCAAGTCTTTTCATGTGAAATTCCCAGGTAGAATTCTTCTGTATCTCATGTGAAATCCTATCTGAAATTCGTGAAAGTAACAAGAGTTTCACTGATAATGTTTTAGATACAATATCCACAGTAAAGGTAATTTCTACACTATACTAAATGGGATTCAGGTACTATGATCAAATGTCTTCCCCTGATTCTTGTTTCTATTTCATACCATATGTCACATTTTCCCCCTGAATAGGTTATTTTTGACACAAAAATACCTATTCAAATTTCTATATTGCAATGTTTATATGTTTGTTCCCCCTACATGGACATATTTATGATATTGTATCCAAGTGGTTGTCAGAATATTTTTCTTAATTCGGGGGTGACGGCGTCGAAAATCGGGTGGCGGCGGCGTCTTCAAAGGTTGGGTGGCGAAAGTTGGATGACAGCTCTTCTCTCGGGTGGTGTGTATATGACGTCTTTTTAATTCTCCGGGGTGCTCCATTCGTAGGTCGGGAGAGTGGTTTGTTTACGACGAGCGGCGTTCATATGTCGTCAAAAGTCGGACGACGGCATTCTCAAAGGTCGGGTGATGGCGTCTTCAAAGGTCGGGTGATGGCATCTTCAAAGGTCGGGTGACATTCTTCAAAGGTTGGGCGACATTCTTCACTCAGGCGACAGTTCGTATATGACATCTTTTTATTCTCCGGGGTGGGTCCATTCGCATGTCAGGAGGCATTCATATGTCGTCAAAAGTCGGACGATGGCATTCTCAAAAGTCAGGCGAGTGACGGCTCATCTTCAAAGGTCGGGCGACGGTGTCTTCTCTTGGGCAGTTTATATATGACATCTTTTTAATTCTCCGGGGCGGGTCTATTCGTATGTATGTCATGAGGGTGGTCCATTCGTATGTTGTCAGAAGTCGGACAACAGCTTCTTTACTAGGGCATTTGATGGCATCTTCAAAGGTCAGGCGATGGCATCTTCATATATCATTTTTAATGGGCGATGACATTCTTCAAATAATTAACTCAGATGATGGCGGTTGTATCTTTTTTTTTCTTTTCCATGATGGTCCTTCGCATGGTGGCGTTTTCAGCAATTAATTCTTGTAACGTTGTTGTTCCCTCGAACTAAGGAGTGACCCGGCTATTAACTCAATGATGCGGTCCTTTGCAGAGCGTCTATTGTTCAATACCGACGACAGTTCACAGAAACAAGGCTGACAACCGGAACAACTAATTAATGCAGATGGCGGCGTTCTTCAAATAATTAACTCAGGTGATGACAGTTCGTATCTTTTCTCCATGACAGTCCTTCGCATGGTGGGCGTTTGGCATTTTCAGCGATTAATTCTTGTAACGTTGTCCCTCGAACTAAGGAGCGATCCAGTCAATGATGTGTCCTTCCAGAGCGTTAATTCTACTGACGGTTCACATAAACGAGGCTGACAACCAGAATAACCAATTAACAGCAGATGGCATAGATGCAGATAAACAATGTCTTCAAAATTGGGTGACGGCATTCTTCACTCGGGCGATGGTTCATATACAATATATCTTCAATTCTCGTTCATATGTCGTCAAAAGTCGGACGACAGCATCTTCAATAATTAACTCAGACAACGTCTTTTAATTCTTCAGGGCGGTCTGTACAGCAGTCCGTTCGGCATGGCGGTTTGCATTTTTAGCGATTAATTCTTGTAACGTTGTCCCTCGAACTAAGGAGTGACCCGGTCAACGATGTGTCCTTCCAGAGCGTTAATTCTACTGACAGTTCACATAAACGAGGCTGATAACCAGAACAATCAATTAATAGCGGATGGTGCAGACAAGCACCATGTGCAACATGACGTCTGTATGGTGGTGGCGGCGGTGGTTGTTCGTTTTTCAGCTTAAAAGTGAGGGATTCATCTTGAATCATCAGCCAATGGGCACCAAGTTGTAACATAGTGGATGCGGACCTTGGGGAGTTGTGAGGTTTTGTGTAAAGGGGGAAATTGTACTAAACTGAATTGACTTTATTCACTATAAAATACTGGGTTATTTATACAGATTTGTGTGCTAATTCTGCTACTAAATATGCAGCTAAGTATCAAGTCTTTTCATGTGAAATTCCCAGGTAGAATTCTTCTGTATCTCATGTGAAATCCTATCTGAAATTCGTGAAAGTAACAAGAGTTTCACTGATAATATTTTAGATGCAGTGTCCGCAGTAAAGGTAATTTCTACACTATACTAAATCAGATTCAAGTACTACGATCAAATGTCTTCCCCTGATTCTTGTTTCTATTTCATACTATACGTCACAACATATAAGAGAAATTGAATAAATTAAAGATCATTAAACATTAAATTCAGATGTATATTCATCAAGTTATAAAATTTTGAAAATAGAGTTTGAATCAGACTTCAAATTGAATTAGCCTTTGATTCAATTTGAATAGAATTGAATTGGATCTTTGATTTAATTTGTTAGGAGCACTAATCTGAATTCATTACATGATGAATTTAAACTAATTTGAATTCATTATATAATAAATTCAAATTGACTTGAATTAGTCACATGGTTAGAAAATTTGAATCAGGTTCAATTTTCCCTAACTCAATCAGAGCACTAGTTATAGATAGTTAGTAAATAGAGCTTTGGCCTATAGAAAAAGAAAAAAAAAGATAATATATCCTTTTTAACTATCAATACTCTATCCAGTATATAAAATGGATGATGCTCTTCTGTAGAATGATTAATTTATTCTAACTTATTATTATGTAAACATAAATAGAGATCTGATTGAAGAACAACTCTTTATTGATGACTACTTCATTAGAGATAATATTATCAATAATGATCTCATCAATAAGTACTCAGATAGTATATAAATTTATAAATAGCTTAGCACTTATTAGAATATTTAAATTAGTTATCAGATAGTAACTATATTCTAACTCATCAATCAGACAATCTCATAATCTATCTGTTCAAAGTTATACTATATATCTATATTCCAACTTATTAATATTAAAGTGTTATATCTATTATAATATATCTGGCTCAATAGAGGCAAATTATAAGATTGGAAAGCTGTATAGATTGGCTTGAGCCCTTAGTTACTTTGTTAAAAAGCAATAAAATGTTCAGATAATATTTATAGATTTCTCCTATATTGATATTTAGTAATATAATATTCAATAGCTAAAGACTTTATGCAATTTTCTAATTTAGTAGTATTCTTGAGTATAGGTGATTTCTGTGTTACTTGGCAATCTTATATATAGTAAATCTGGCAGATTTTCTTAATAGTGCAAGCTCTTGTCTGTAACTTGAGTAATCTATCTATAATTGAATCTCTTGAATTTGGTAGATTTTCTTAAAAGCATAGACTCTCTGGGAATCAGGTGATTAGTTTTCTTAAGAGTATAAGTTCTCTATATAGGTTGTTTATATGATAGATAATCAGGTTCTCTTTTTAACTAATGGGCTATATGTGGTGAGTTTCTTAAGCACAGTCTCTTTGATATAGGTTGAGTAGTCAATATGGCTAAGCAGTCAATATGGCTAAGCAGGTGATGCAGGTTACTTAAATAATGAAGACTGAATAAGATGATTGGAATGAGGCAAAGTACAGCAGATTGGTGGGTAAAATATAGAATAATGCAGATCAGTGGTATATAGCAGATCAGTAGACAAAATATAGAATAATACAGACTTTTCTTGAAAACAACAACTTATTTCTTAAGTAGCAGATAGTGCTCCCAATGAATCAAATTGAATTGAACTAGATCTAAATTTAATTCGATCAAAAACTTTGAATTGAATTGAGGCCCAATTTAATTTGAATCAATTTTAATTGAGGTCCAATTCAATTTGAGGTCTGATTCAAACTCTATTTTTAGAAATTTAATAATTCAATAAATACATATCCAAATTTAATGATCTTTAGTTTATTAGATTCCTCTTATATAGAGAAATATAACAAGCTAAAGATCATTTATATTTATTAAGTTATTACATTTCTAAAAATAGGATTCAAATCAGAGCCCCAATTTAATTTAAATTTGATTCAATTTAAACTTAATTTAAATTGAAAAATCCCCAATTTGATTTGATTCCAATGACCCTCAATTAGATTTAATTTGAATTGATTCAATTTGTTTGTGAGCACTAGTGGCAGACTTAATGAGATAGATCAGTAGTACATAGCAGATTGACAGATAAAATATGACAGTCTTCTTGAAAATAGTAGCTCTTTCTTAAGTGGTGGATTACTTGGAAATGACAAACTTCTCTTCAGATTTATCTGGCAAGTAAACCAATCTTTTCTATCAAAAAGTGGACCAGAGTGGAAATGAAGAACCAAGCTCACAATCTTCTTTTAACAGTGGCTCATTGACAGACATATCTCCTAAGATTAAGAGACTTTTGGCAGGCATTTCTCCTAAGTGTATTCTTCAGGCAGACTTGTCTTTTGCTCTGGATTCAATTTTGAAACTGAGGTTTATTTACTCTTGTCTCTGGGGTATTTTATATATTGTGGTTGCTATCTGGTTACTATCTGACTAACTATAAATTACTATTTATAGTGTATTTGAGTGAACAGCCACTGTCCACATTATTCTCTTCTTTGGTTATCTGGTTATTTATACAATTTCTGCAGTAATGGTTACTGTGCTGATTACTAAGTTATACTAAGTATTTATGTTATTTTGTTCATATTATCTGGCTAAGCAGCTATATTTTGATTCATCACATCAGCCCCCACTAAAGGGTGCTCTATTCCAGACTATTCTTTAGTTATTATTCCAGTATACATAAGCATCTTCTGCATTTATACCTGTGCCATCATCTCCTTCTATATCTGGGTCATTTTATTTCAATTCAAGATTTTCTTCTTATTCTTTAAGAAACAGAAAGTCTACAGATTGAAGAGTGCTCTGGAAAGTAGTCTCATTCATCTAATGGATATTATTAAGATAAAAATAAGACTATACTAGAGCTCTGACATTTCATTTGTATAGGGTATAGATTCATTTGGTAGTTCTTACTTCTTGGTAAGTTATACTAGCTAATCCTCTAATAAATATGACTGTTCTTATAACAGTTGTCTAATATTGTAGAAGGCTTGCAAGTGGTGGATCTGTAGCAATCTCTGAGCAATAGCAAGATTCTCTTGATGCTTTTGAATTAATTATATTAGAGTTCCTTCAAGTTGGTAGAACTGAGATAGAGGAATTAGTAGGTCTTTAATGGAGCTGAGGATGAGGATCTGAAGATATTGATATATTCTCTAGTTTATAGTTTGTACAGGTATATCTTGAGTCAGTTGATGTAAACTAGTGTTCTTAAGATACATCCATCCATGCTTCTTATATAGATGCTTGTTTCTCTGATATTGTATACAAGGTATAGTTCTTCTCATTTTGGTTCCAGTTTGGCAGCAAAGTTTGCTTCTCCAAACTAGGACTTGATCTCCAATCTTTATCTTCTGATCCTTTTGCTTCTGGTCATAATACTTCTTTTGTCTTTTCTGGGTCTTAATAATCTGGTTTTGGGTATTTTTTCACAGCTGATCTCCTTTTTCAAGAAGCTTTTTGAGGTTCTCATGGTCAGCAGTTCTGGTCTTCTTGGCAAACATCATTTTAAAGGACTTTTGTTTGATTGAGGCAGCAGGGGTGTTTTGGATTTCCCATAGGATTTCAAGTAAGTAGAGATCCCAGTTGGTAGAATTAACCTTGGTAAGTTCTTTTTTGATGGTCTGGTTCATTTTCTCAGTCAATCTATTAATTTGTAAGTAATAGATCATAGTTCTTTTCAGGTGGATCTCATGAATTCATATATAACTTAAGATTATATTATTTACAAATTCAGTTCCTTAGTCAAAGATGAGCTCTTCAGGGAGTCCATATTGAAGAGTGAGATTATGAAGATATCTAACAATGGTCAGGGCATCTGTAATCTCCATGAGATATACTTTATACCATTTGGTCGGATATTTAACAAAGACTAGAATGTGTCAATTTCATTTTGATATTATTGACAGGGATTTAATTATATCTACTCCTTATCTTTGGAAGATATGAGTATGTGGGGGAATCAATTGTAGAAGAGCTTGATAGTTCTTCTTTTCTTGATACTTCTGGCAGATATCACATTTTTGGATGATGTCTCAGACTTGTATTCTGACGTGGGGTCAATATTGGTAATATTTTCGAATCTTGTCTTCTGTGTTTGTCTATCCTTGGTGGATTTTCTGGTATTCTTTTCAGATGAGATCTTCTTGCTTCTTGATGGTCATGGAAACTTCTTTAAGAGTATAGTTTCAAGGTATACTCTTTCTTTGATTCATTGGGTCATGTGAGAAAGAATATCAACATTGTTGTAAGTTCTTTCTACTTTGTAGATGATGTTGATTTTGTAATCTTGAAGGATAAGAATCTATCAGACAAGGATTCCAGTAGGGTCTTTTTGGTTCAGTAGCCATTTGAGAGCTATATGGTCTGTGATCAGAGTGAACTTTCTTCTAATAAGATAATGTTTGAACAGAGTGACCACCCATATGACTGTAAGGTATTTTAATTTAGTGCTCCCATAGTTGGTCTGCTACTTATTGATAGCTCTGCTTGCATAAGCTATCACATAGTATTGTTTATTAGATTCTTCTTATATAAGAATAGCTTTGAGGCCATTCTTAGATGCATCAGTATACAGAATGAAAGGTTTCTATAGATCTGGTCAGACTAAGATTAGTACTGAGGTCAGGCAATATTGTAGTTTTTGAAAGACTTCTTCTTATTGTTCTTTTTATTGGAATGATACTTCTTTCTTTAATAAGATTTGGATTGGGGTAGAGATTTCAGCAAATCTCTTGATGAATTTTCTATAGTAGGATGCAAGTATCAGAAAGGATAGAGCTTCCTTTGGGGTCTTGAGGATAGGAAAGTTGTTGACTTTTTCTATTTTCTTGAGGTCTGCATGTATTCTATCTTCAGAAACTATAAATCTAAGGAATTTAAGCTTCTGTTTATTAAAGTAGTATTTCTTAGAGTTGAGTCTCAGGTTGTTTTGTTAGGTGAGTTTGAAAAACTCTTCAAGGTCTCACAGGTGGTCTTTGAAATTTGCTGAGTAGATGTTGGAATCATCTACATAAATAATCAGATAGTAGTAGATGAGAGGGGCATATACTGAGTTTATCATTTGCTGAAAGGTTGGAGGTGTATTGCAGAGTCTAAAGGGCATTTAGAGATATTCAAACAATTTTTCTAGGGCAAGAAAAGCTGTCTTTTGAATGTTTTTGAGATCTATGAATATCTTATAGAATTCTGCAAATAGGTCCATACTGCTGAAGTATCTTGCATTTTGTAGTTGGTCCAGAAGGTCATCAATTCAGAGTAAGAGATATGTATCTTTTTTAGTTACTGTATTGAGTTTTCTGAAGTCTACAATAAGTCTCTATCCTCCTTTCTTTAGTACTATGAGTATAGGGCTGACCCAAGGGCTGGTAGAGGGTTGGATGACTCCATTGTCTAAGAGTTCCAGTATGTGTTCTTTCTCAAATATCTTTAAGTGGTGGGGTATCCTGTATAGTTTCTGTCAGATGAGTGTTGAATTTTCTGTATTTATACTATGATGGTATGATGGATTATATAGCAGGTTACTATAGTCTGTAATGAAGATGTTCTGTTATTTATGAAGGAGTTTGGTCAATTGTTATTGCTGCTAAGATGTCAATTCTTCTCTAATGTTTGTGGAAGGCTTTACTTTCTCCTGGGTCATAGAGGGGCCTTCCCTTTCTTCTGTGACCTTTGCTGTTTCCCTGTAAGTTTAATTCATCAACTTCTTTATCTGTTCAGTTGAGATAGGGCACCAGATGTTCAATTATGGTTCTTTTTGGCAGGATGATGTTTTCCCAGCTTGTATTGATTGCTCAGAAGTATACTGGATTCATCTTGTCAGGGAATATATATCCTTCTATGTGCAAATTTCGGATTTCTTCATTTGGTTCAAAGAAGAGATTCCTGGGGTCAGGTGGTGCAAAGATTTTGATGGTGGTTTGCTCTTCTGGCTCAAGTATGAGGTTCTTGTGAAGCTTCACTGGTTGGTAGAAGACTTGCTGAGGTGTATTTGTTTTGAATCAATTGACCTGAAGGAGATATACTTCCTTCTTGTCAGAACTTCCAAATCCTTTGGTTTGACTGGTACCTTAAGTGAGCTTGGGTATCTCTTG
This sequence comes from Jimgerdemannia lactiflua, assembly GCA_003951145.1. Classification (NCBI taxonomy): domain Eukaryota; kingdom Fungi; phylum Mucoromycota; class Endogonomycetes; order Endogonales; family Endogonaceae; genus Jimgerdemannia; species Jimgerdemannia lactiflua. The sequence continues at coordinate 7,149 of RQIL01042869.1, read as the reverse complement.
CAGCTAGGGAGTCTTGTATTTAAGAAAGACTGCTTGTGTGATTTTGTCTCCTTTGTTGATCTGAATCCATTCACTACTTTTATTTCTTAAGATGACCTTGATTTCACTTGTATATTCTGGATCAATAGTTCCTTCTTTAGTAAAGAGTTCTTCAAGAGTGATTCTAGATTGAGATTAACTGAATGTAGGTTTCATTTGGTAGTTACATGGCAATATCAGTTCTGATGAGCTTAGTACTTTCAGGGTCTATGACTATATAAATAAGACTACTGAGATCATAGCCAACATCTTCTCGATGTGCCTTCTTTGGTAGAGTTGCATTGGGTAAAGCAGGGTAAATTGTGCAATATTCTTAACAAGTATAGGCTGTCCATGGGCTGAGGCTCCTGTGGCTTCAGATCTCCAACCTCTGATGTCTAGTGTGACATGCACAATCGACAATGCAGAGTACAAGTGACTACTAAGATCAGATGACACATGGCATGACAATCAAGTGAACAACCTAATGTATCAAGTGACCACCCCAAAAGGAGTAAGGATAATCTGAGCTAAAATAAATGAACATATTACTTAAAGGAGACCCAGCCCCAGCCTCAGAACCAGTACCAAAGAATGAAGAACTCTCCCACAATGCCTCCTACTTGCCACTTCAATCAGACCTCCTGCCACTCTACTCCCTTGCCTAGCCTAAAGACTCTAGTCTTTGAAGCTATCAAGAAGGCTATTTGGCACCCTGATACCTCTGAATATCTGAACTTCTACACCAAGGACCTTGGGCACTTGTCAACTACCAGTACATAATGACCCAATAGCTCAAAGATACTACCAAACAAATGACCCTCTGGTATGACAATGAAATTAGATACTGCCTTCACAATAAACCTCAAGAAGACAACTGGGAAGACCTTGTTACTGAATTATTAACCACCAGCTGGCTGGCCAAGAGAGCCCTCCATGTTCACCAGATATTCTGCCATGTTTCTTGGGCTATAGCACATTTGCAAGGAGTAACCATTGGAAGCCTCACCTGCCTGACAGTTGAAGAAGCCAACTGGGTAGAAGCTGAAGTAGTCAACTATATTGGAAGTAACTACATTGCAGTGAGAAGCCAACAAACTGAACCCACTTTGCCAGATTTCCACATCACCCCCCTCTAAGATAATCATCAAGATCACCTCATGAGCCTTATGGAGATATTTGAAGGACCCCCCATCACTGTTGAAGTGCCCACCGGAGCCACCCAAATGACCCACCATCCTGTCAGTCTTAATTCACACTATATTATTTAGGAGCTGAATTAAGAGAAAGCTTAAGAAGTCCCTGTCTTTGAAGAGGAGGATCAAGAACTCCAATACCCCACTTCTGAAGCAGCCTCCTCTGATACTGAAACCAACAAATCCTCAGAAAAAGAAGAAGAAGAGGAAGAGCAACAGAGAGTTTATCAGACCTCTGTCCGCATTCAAGCTGTCCAAGGATTGGAGAATATCATTGAAGATAATTGGGCACTATTCTACCCCCTCACCTCTTAGCCAGTACTTCCCCCTTTCAAAGAATGGAATGATGAAGTCACACTCCAGCAGGATGACTTGTTTGCCACTGATGAAGGTTACTATACCATTTAAAGCTAACAAATATCCTTATACCAAATTTGTCAGCAACCCTAACCCCATGTCAGAAGTGTAATCATCTGTCACATCATGTGAGCCAATAGCGCATCCATGTTCGGTATAATCATCTGTTGCATCATGCAAGCCAATAGCGCATCTGTGTTCAGTGTAATCATCCATCACATTGTGCGAGTCAATGGCACATCCATGTTCAGTGTAATCATCCATCGCATCATGTGAGCCAATGGTATATCTGTGTTCAGCGTTACATCCATATCCTTATCCAGCAGTAAACATTTATCATGTCAAAGCCTACAAACCAATAGCTTAACCATGTAATATAGCCATACTATAGTTAGCAACCAGATAGCAACTATATGTTTGGCATGAGCTAACATGTACAAATACCCCCCAAATGAGTGAATAAACCTCAGTCAGTTTGAGTTTAAAAGAGAAACACCTGCCTCCAAGAGAACCAGAATTCTGAGAATAAAACAACTAGAGCAATGATCACTCGAGGTTTGAGTTAAAGAATTTTCTCTTGCCACAACCCCTGCCAAGGATACAAGATTAAAGACTATGGATTCAAGACCAGTCAGTCAGTCAGTTGAAGTTTGAAGTAAAAAAGAAGTTTACAGAGAAACCCTTCACTGCCTTCAAGAGACTGGATAATTCTGAGAATAAGATAACCAGAGCAACAATTGCTCGGAAGTTTGAGCTAAAGAATTACTCTTGCTACATTTAAGATTACCACTAAGAAACCACCAGGAAAACTGTTAAGAACTGCTATTAGGAATTCACTGCCATGGACCACTGCAAACTTCAAACTGTCAAGACCACTGCTAAGGAAAGCTGTTAGAAAACTGACCACTCCTGTTCAGTTCAAGGAAACCACCAAGTTAAAGAAAGCTGCCAGGAAACCTGTCACCAAGATCCTGCATTCAGACTGACCACCCATTTGAACCATCCCTCAGACCACACATTTAAGTTACAAGACTCCCACATTTCAGATTCAAGACCCATATATTCAAGTAATAAGCCCCCGGACCCTGCATAGTATACTTAGCTTAAGAAAGCCAGAAGGCAGCCACCTCTCTCTGGTAACATTCACGTTATACAAATTCCACACACACTTTTTGACACACTTTTCATCGTTTTTTGGAGAAGACTCTTAAGGCAATAGTGACCAAGCAAAGTTCTGGCAAGTGTACTGGTGTGGGGGATGAGCTGGCCTTCAAATAGCAGTACGGCAAGGGAGGGATAGGGCTGGGGATGGGGTTCTTTGGACCGTCGACAGGTGGAGGAGTGGGAGGGGAGCAGGAGTCGAGCAAGAGGACTGGAGGTGGTAGTGCAGTGAGCTTTGCAGCAGCAGTCAAGGGTGGAGGAGGAGGAGGAGGGGCTGAGGAATGGAAGACAGTGGGGAAGGAGAAGGGGAAGTCGGGAAGTGCTAGAGGTGTGCTCTCTGGAGGAGGGAAGGTGGGGGCTGGGGGAGGTGTGACTGGCATAGTAGGTGGGACTGCTGATGGTGAGGTGACGGCTAATTTGGAAAAAAATCCAGATGTGACTGCTGATGGTGACAAGGGGAGCCAGGGGGGATCAGGGCTGGTGCACAAGGGCGATCTCTCAGATGGTGTGATGGGTCTGGTGGTGGTACCGTTACTCAAGAAGTCGATCTCTGAATTCACAGTCACAGTGAGCTTCCAGGGCCTGGTGGTGATGGCAAAGATGGTTTTGGGACTCCTGGGGAAGTAGCTGGTGGATGTGGCGTCAGTGAAGTTCCTGAAAGGACTGGAGGGAGTTGAGGTTGGATTTGTTGAGGAGAAGCACCTGGTGGAGGCTCTGGCAAAGGGGATCACTGTGGGCGAGGTGGCAGTGCCGATGTCAAGGTGCTTGCGCTGGGACCCGAGGGTGGTACACCTGGTGGTCAAGGGGGTCCCTACGGTATCAGTGGAGGAGATTAGGAGCAGGGTCAGTGAGGTGATGAAGGAGTATGGCGATGTTGTGGATATCGGCTTTCAGATGTGGGAGGGGACGTCATTCAGGACAGGAGATGTGGAGGTGAGACTGAGGATGGCCGGAAGAGAGGCAACAGGGAAAGCAGGGGATTGGCCAAGGGCTATGAAGTGGGGCCCAGTCGAGTGCAAGGTATTGAGGGTGAGAGGGACTGAGGAAGAGGAAGAGGACCTTTTGATGGCCTTGTGGGAACTAGAAGGGGCTGTGGAGCAGAGGGCGAAGGCCTGGGAGGCCTTTGAGGATGCGACAGTAGTGGAGGAGATAAATGGCAGAAAGGTGCAAGTGGATAAGAAGGCATGGGAGAGGGAGCAGGGGAGGCAGATGCAGAGAGACCTACTGGCGAGCCTTAAGGAGAAGACGGGTACAGGGATGGTGCCCCTGCCGGGGTTCACTGGTGGTCCTGGGGGGCTTGAGGCATTGCAGCATGCCCCTTGGCAGAAGAAGATTATTGGCAAGGACAAACCAGAGTTCTTCATTGACCTAGATGGGGAGGAGGGGGACCAGCCAGGAACAGGGGTGTCCTCACATGGTACCCTGGGGCATGAGACAGAAAGAGAGAATGTGGTGATGAAGGGGACACAGCAAGTGAGTTTTGGTGTCCCGGACATTGCACTTGGAGGGCTGGTGGTGGGGGTGGAGGGAACACACCCCAGTGGAGTTGAGGGTAAGGTTGCTGAAGATGATGAGGGGAATAAGGAACAGAGGAGGCCCATGACCCCTGGTGTTGGGCAATATTGGGGGAGCAGGATGGCTGCTGGCCACTCTCAATGATCTGGCGGCAGATGAGCTTGCAGAGGTGGACTTCAGGGTCCTAGGGGGGGTGGAGTGGCAGGGGATTCTGGCAGGAGAAGGGGTGGTGGACAAACTGCTGACAGAGGTGATGGCAATCTTGTTGGTAGAAGAAGGGTATGAGGTGGATGCGAAGAGGGAGGCAGAGTTGAGGGAGGAGGCTGGGTGAGTTGTGGAAGACTGTTGGGTTTCTAAGGATGGAGCGGATCTGTGGAAGTCAGTCTGTGAGGACTACAGGGAAGAGGCAGAGGAGAAAGATGATGAGGATGCTCAAGGGGTTGCGGCTGCACTGGCAAGGAAGGAGATTGAGGAGGAAGAGGTGGAGGCAGAGCACCTCTTAGACCTATCTAGGATGGATATCGAGCTGGAAGTTTGAGTGGGCTGGGAGAGCAGAACTATCTACAGACATTTTCCCTATGAACAGTACAACTAACATTTTATCTTTGAATGTCAATGGGCTGCGGGATGCGAGGCGCCATCGGAATATGTTTGAATGGCTATGTGGCTTAGAGGTGGATCTTTTTCTATTATAGGATGTGTGGTGCGAAGAGGAGGAGGACAGGTTGAATTGGACTAGGGAGTAGGGTGGAGTGGCTGAATGGCATGGAAGTGTGGGAATTTTGATATGGCAGGGTAAAGGAGAATTGGTGGACATTGGAGGGTGGGGCGACCGTATAGTCTGGGGAAGGTGGAGGAGGCCGGAGTGGGGTCCAATAGTAGTGGGATCATGCTATTGTCTGGCAGTCTGGAGGGATAGAGTGGACTGGTTGGAAGGGCTACTGGAGGAGGGGTCCCTGGTGGAGGCTGGGGTGGATATCCTGGGAGGGGACTTCAATATGGTGTGAGATAATGTGTTGGATAGGTCTAATGAAGGAGCTGGGGTGGCTGGTCGCAGTGGCGGGCTGGACAGGTGGGAGGAGATTGAGAGACTAAGTGCGCTGAATGACGTGGCAAGGACCAAGTGGGGAATAGACAAGGTCTTCACACACTGAGTTGGCGGGCTGGGAACGAGGATTGACTGGGTGCTCTTGGCTGACTGCTGGGGTGTCGAATTCTGGCGGGATATTGGGGTGGTCTGGTGTCCCTGGTCGGATCATTGGGGGGTGCTAGGGCAGGGGAAGTTTGGGAGCAGTGGTGAAGGGCCTGGACATTGGCGGCTCAATTGTGCTTTACTGAGAGAAGGAGACCTGTGGGAGAAATGGGAGGGAGAAGTGGTGGCCAACATGGCGAGATGGAAGGAGGAAGGGGCGATGGTGGGGCTCCGGTGGGTGAAGCTGAAGGAGGCGGCGAAGATGTACTGGAGTGAGGCAGGGAAACAGAGGGGAAGGATTCAGCGAACGAAGGGGAAGTGGACATCCTGCTGGATGGAGCGACTCCTATGGGAGTGAGCAGAGCTGAAGAGGTACAGGAGAGAGGAGGAGGAGGAGGACTGGCGGGAGGCATGAGTGAGGATGGAGATTGAGGAACTGAAAGGAGTATGGAGGATGGAGGAGGAGAGCCGAGTGCAGGGCATGGTGGCAAGGCTCAGGTGGCAGGGGCTGGAGGAAGGAGAGAGGCCAACCAAGTATCTCTCCCGATTGCTTAGGGCAAGGAGAGTGAGGCAGAGGTGGGAGGGAATCATCGGAGAGAATGGTTGTCTGGTGACAGGGGACCAGGGGATCCTTGGAGAGCTTAAGGGTCGTTGGGGGAAGTTGTAGAGTGAGGAAGAGGGAGGAGCAGATGGTGAGGCCATTGCTGAGTGCTTAAAGGACTGGTGCCCCCTGGAGGTGGAGGGGCTTGGGGAACTGTCGAGACTGGTGAGAGAGGAGGAGATTCTGCAGGTTCTGGCGGCTACCAAGTCAGGGACTGCTCCTGGAGAGGATGGGCTGCCATGGGACTTCTGGAAGAAAATGGTGAAGGTGGAGGAGGTGCGACAGGAAATGAGAGATATGTGTGATGAGGTGATTGAGTCTGGGTTTTGGCTGGGCTGTCAAAAGTTGGGGTTGGTGGCACTCCTCTTCAAGGATAAGGGGCAGAGAGAGGATTGGAAGAACTGGCAACCAATCATGCTCCTGGATATGGACAGAAAGTTGGTCACGAAGGTGCTGGTGGCTAGGCTGCAGGTGGTGGCCCAACAGGTATTGGGGGAGGAGCAGTGAGGCTTTGTGGGGGGACAGTTGATTAGAGATGGCACAGCATGGGTGCATGGAGTTATTGAGGGGGCACGAGCTGCAGGAGTGGATGGCAGGTTGGTTTTCTTGGACCAGGAGAAGGCGTATGATAGAGTGCGACAAGTTTGGCTGTGGAAGGTGCTGGAGAGGATTGGGATTCCTGAGCTGCTGGGTAATACAATTGTCCGCCTTCTGGAGGAGAGTCAGGCGGTGATCATGGTGAATGGTCACAGAGGAGTGGCCTTCCCCCTTGGGCGGGGAGTTCCCCAGGGAGACCCCCTGTCTCCCATTCTGTATGCTCTGTCCCTGGAGCCTTTGTTGGATAGAGTCAGAAGGAGAGTTGAAGGGCTGACAGTTCTAGGGGTGAACTGGAAAGTGGGAGCCTTTGCTGATGATATGGTAGTGGGCCTGGGCACTGTTGCAGATGTCAAGGAGCTTAAGGAGGCTGTAGGATGGTATGAGCGGTGTTCTGGGCAGAAGCTGAACTGGCATAAGTGTGAAACAATGGTCTTGGGGAATGAGCTGGTGGGAGGGGACATTATTGGAACAATTGTCCCCCCTGGGAAGGCAGTGCAGTACTTGGGGATCTT